>QNQO01002121.1:0-155437 GCA_003290165.1 Berberis thunbergii | reverse complement strand
CAATTCACAAGACCCATATTGCACTATAGAATATATATGGCAATCACAAGACCCCAATTGAGCATATACTGAATATGGCAATAGATTAACACTTGCCCCTAAATCTAACAGTGTCTTCCCAAATATGATCACCAACCACACATGAAAGAGTCAGGCAATCGGGATCTGTGTACTTAGGTGGGGTGTTGTGTTGAAGGATGGAGTTGACTTGCTCAGTTAGGAAGGCTTTTTGTGCACATTCAATTTTCGCTTTTGTGTACATAAATCCTTCAAAAACTTGGCATAAGAGGGAACTTGCTTAATGGCCTCAGGTAATGAAATACTGATTTGAACTTGTTTAAAAATTTCATTATATCGTTGGCATTTGCTTCATTTCTTCACCGAAACTAACTACAACGGAAATGGTGCTCTAGGCATATAGGATGTCTTAGTGGGATCAGAGTCAAGATGATGATCCTCTTGAGAAAATGAGGCTTTATTAGCATCCTTCTCAGATGGAGGTGTGACTTGCTTTGGCATGGATTGGGATTCAGGATCAATCAAATTAGGCATTCTTATTTGGTTGTCAACTTGTTTTCCACTCCTAAGGGTGATGATAGATTTGACATCTTCATTGCGTGGTTGAGATGTACTGTCTATTTCAAATTGGCCCTCATGATTTTGAATGGGTTGACCAGAGAATCTTCCTGCTTCTCTTTCAGGAAAGGATTTTGCTATTTCTCTCACAATCATCTCAAGCTTTTGGATGGCTTGAGATTGTTGTTGAGAAGTAGCTCTTAGTTTAGTGATGGCCTGAGAGTTCTATTCGAGCATGGTTCCTATTCTATGCATAAATTGGTTCAATGTATCTTGTAAATTCTGAGTGTTAGAGGGAGGTACATCTTGATTGAATTGAAGGCCTATTAGTAGGAATTGGAACTCGAGGAGCTTGAGGGATAACAACTGGGCCTCCTTGATATTGACCAAGGGCCCATTAGAGATTAGGGTGTTTGGCTAAACCTGGATTGTAAAAATTTGAGTGCGGATTATAACCAGATTGCCTAAAGGTATTGAATGCATTGACTTGCTCAGCAAAATAAGCAGGGTACTCATTTTTCAAGTGACAGTCTAATGTGGAATGAATAGAACTTGAACATGCAGCACAAACCTCGGATGGAACATATTGGTTTGGACTGAAGGCTGAGACTTTTCCAGATATGCATCAATCTTCTGTGCCATTGTCACTACAACTACTTCCAACCTTGAAGAAGGAGAAAGATAAGGAATAGATGATGTATCCCTTACTTCATACAAACTACCCTTTCGCCTATCCGAGTCTTTTCTTGAATAATCCCATTGTTGAGAATTCCCAAATCTCATTAGCACTCATCTTCATATGTGACCCACCACTAGTAGCATCAATCATTCGATGGTTTTGAGGGGTTAATGTGTCTTGAAAGTATTGAACCAAATGCCACTTTACAAAGCCGTGATGGGGACACCTAGCAATGAGTTCATTGAATCTTTCCCAACATTCATAGAAATGTGCACCTTCTTTCTGTTGAAAATTAAATATATCTCTTCAAATGGCATTTGTTTTATGTATAGGAAAATATTTTGTCAATAATTTTCCTGATAGGGCATCCCAAGTGTCAATGGTTCCAGTTTCTAAGGAGTTTAACCATGACTTCGCCTTATCTTTTAAAGAAAAGGGGAACAGTCTAAGACGAACTGAATCATCGAAAAAATTGGGATATTTCAGAATAGCACAAATGTCAAGAAACTCTTGACATGAAGATAAGGATCCTCTCTTTCTGGACCATAAAAGGAAGGCAAAAGGTGGATAATTGATGGTTTTAGCTCAAAGCTACTTGCAGTGGTCTCGAGTAAGACAATGCAAGATGGGGTGTTATTGGAACGTGGAGAGAAATAATCCTTAAATGCTCTTTCCCCAGCCATTTAGTGGTTTCATTCGACAAGGAGAAAGATTCTAGAAGGTCAATGGGGACTTCAGACAACTCTATAGGATCCTCTCGAATTAGTCTACCTCTCGAATTCCATTCCCAAATATGCATAAACAGGTCTACACCAAGTGAGGTTTGAAATGTTTACTAACCTTAAAAAAATCACGCACAAACTCAAACACAATCAGTAACCAATTGATGCACAAGAAAAAATGTCCCCCTAAGCAATCAGTGTTTTTGAGATTAATTATTTTTTATCTTTGGGGGACAGATTATTTCTTATGTAATCTTTATATCAAAGCAATGGGTGCTACAAGATGATCCTAAGAGTGTATATTTTACACCACAAAATTCAAAATCAGTAGGCTAGAGTTTTGTTTCAAAGAAATCGGATTATCGCACAAGAGAAGGAGGTCACAATGGTCCAATTAAGTACTTCAAACTGCTACCGCTCTGTAAGCCAATAGATGAAAGAACAATGTGATTGTGTTTCTAACTCAAAACTGTTAGTTACACCAATTATTCTTGTGGATCATAGCTTACTTATGACTCGGCGTATCAGATAAATTACCCTTGTGGCAGTGATATCTCGGAGTTCATTGAATGATTAAACCCATCGTCACTTTTAGCTTTGGTCAACACAAAAATTATTGGATTCACCTTGGTCTTGGTTGTCCTATGAACACCGTACCTAAAAGATGACTCTATTTAACTTGCTAACTGATTTTAATTATGTTTGGCTATTGGTTTCACACAGCTGGAGTGATGAAGTGGGGATATCAAGTCCCACCAGTTTCTATTTAGAAGCAAGGTCTGCTTGAATTACTAAAGTTTAGCATCCACAATTATAGAAATTAAACAACCAATCACACAATTTCAAACAATTACACAAAACACCCGGGCTGCTAATACATTGCGTGTGATAGAAGTACTTACAGTGTGCGTATTCCATTCTGCACAAAAAGTTAGCACAATTAAAAAAAAATGTCCGACTTCTTTTTATCCGTTTCAATCAGCACACAAGCATATGCAATCAAATTACTGGTCTTGGTTTAGAAGTCAGATTTCTAAATCATAAAAAAAAAAAAATTATTGAATAACAATTAAAATTGTTTCCCTATAATTTCTTTTGACTTGAAAATTTTTGGGTTTTTTATTAAAGATGATTAAAAATGGAAAACAATAGAGTTTACAAAAATTATTACACCACACATCTCGTAAAACGAGGTGAAAATAAAATTAAAACTCTCCTCACAAAATAAAAAAAATTTAAATTAAAATTAAAATTTGCTTGATGTTTGCACGATCGTCCAATTTCCTCGAGAATCGTGTATTCTACAAAATCAAACAAATAACACGAAATGAGTGTAAAAAGAACTTAACAAAATAAAAATAAAATTTTGTTTTTTTCTGAATTTTTTTTAAATTAGTGAAAATAAATCTTAAATTCAATTACACACCTACCTTCCTCGGCAACGGCGCCAAAAACTTGTTGTGGGTTTAACCAGCCTAAATAAACAGGCTAATTTGACCCACTTGTAATAACCACAAGTGCACGATGTCTAACTGGTAGACAACGACAAGTACGGGTCGATCCCACGAGGTAGGTGGATTAAATTGAATTTAATGATTTACCTAAACTAATTTGGAGAAAATGGGGGTTACAGAGTTTAAAAATCCAAGTTAAACAAAAGTAATAAAAATAACAATAAATAAAAGAAAAGAGTTAGAGGGAAACCACAATTTGCAAAATATCTTTTAAGCTCCTAAAATTATATTCAATTTTTCTTATTATTCCAATTTCAAATAAATGACTCTAGCAATGTATAAACTCCTAGCAATAATTGTCTTTTTAGGGCATAATTAATCACAAGTTTAATTATTCAATTAAAACATGCTTGATTTATAACATAATATTTTTCTAACAACCTAAGATGCATGACATATTAGGTGAAAGTAAAATATTATAAATCGTGAATCAATTAATATTAATCATGGAATAATAAAGTAAAATGAAATTAATTCTAGAGTTTGAGACTTAATTCACTGTGGTGTTACAAAGCATTCAGCAAGGTGCAAATAGGAATAGGTCCAGTGTGACTCAGCAGATCTCAGTGGGTGCAAATAGTTCTGATCTTTCTCAGCCGATGTGCTCTCAGCAAGGTCAACTGGGTGCTAGTAGTGTCAACTTGATTTAAGTCTCTGTGATGGCATTGTGGTGATGCGTGGTGGTGGTGTAGCCGGTGACGTGGTTGAAGATGAAGTGAAACAGGGTTGTCACGCCCTTGTTTCGGTGGAGTAAAGGAAAGAAAACAGAGATGGATAAGCTGTGGGTGGTAATTTTGCTTGGTTGAGATGGTGATGAGAATCACAAATTGTGAAGAAGAGGTTTTGGTATTCTGTATTTTTTTCTTTCCTTTATATTCTTCCCCTTTCTTATTTAATTCTATTGTATTTATATAGAATTAAGAAAATGAACTTGAACAAGTTAAGGGGAGGGTCCAATGAGTGATTTAAGGCTTAAATCAAACTAGAATCTTGGATAATTAAGAGAATATGCTTTGGGTTTGATTGGTTTTGAGAAAATGAACTTGGACAAGTTAAGGGGAGGGTTCAATGAGTGATTTAAGGCTTAAATCAAACTAGAATCTTGGATAATTAAGAGAATGTGCTTTGGGTTTAATTGGGTTTGGGTTTACGGATTTGGTTTTGGGTTTGGTTTTGAGTTTAGGTTATGGGCTTAGGCTATTCTCATCTCCACTTCCTCTGAAGTCACCGTCTGTGATTTATTCATTGCATTTTTCTTTGATTTCTTCGTTATTGCTCCGAATTCTACAAAAACACAAAATTTTAATAATTAATTTAAAATAAAATAAAACAAGGATTAACAAAAATATAATAAGAGGTAAAAAAAATGTTATAATTATGTGATTATCAAATACCCCCAAACCTATATTTTGCCAGTCCTCGAGCAAAACAAAGAAGAAAACCGAAAATAAAATTCTAACTCACTTTCGCGGGCATCATCAATTGCACTTACCTTTGAAAACGTGCAACAAGGCTTTGAACCCCTAGATTACCTCTAGGGGATGAGTTATAGTCTCGTGAGGGTTTCTAGAAAATGTTACCCATAAACATTACTGACTCAACAAAACTTTGTCAAACAGTATTTATTTTAAAACTTCAAGATATGCAAGAAACCAATAGTGTCATTTTCGTGTATCAACAAATCTCCAAATAATTTAATATTCTCCAAAAATTAGAAAAAATTCATAATCATCCTCAACTCAATGTGTGTGTGTGTGTGTGAAAAGCACTATCAACATAACTTTTCATTTCAAATTAAAATAATGACTAAATCTCCCGTAGAAAGTTTGTTTCGACTTCAAACCTCTAATGTCACTCACAATAAAGCACTTAGATATTTGGTATTTCACTCAATTTATATGTGATGAAAGTGTAAATAATGGAAAACAATCATCTCACATATAGTATTATGAAGAATGGACTTTTCAAAAATGGAATGAACATGATCTCATGGACAGGAATATCAATTACTTTTGGGAATGTTGAATCAAACACCATAGGCCTTGGTTATTAAATCTCCACATCTACGGAACCAACCTTTACCTAAGATGAACTAAGACTTTGTTGGGTTTTAACGAGGCTTGGGTAATGGTTAATAAGGAATGTCAAAAGATTCTAACAAAAATTTCTAGGAATGTATACACCCATTCAACGAACAATTAGGGCTGTCAAGAATAAACCAATGTTGCGCATCTAACAAATAAATTTTTTTTTCTAAGGCTCAAAAGGCTACAAAAAGGTTAATGTTATGGGTAAGTTAAAAGGCTAGTTAATGGTCTAAAGAATGCCTAGATCATTTCCTAAGTTCGGGTTAGTATTATGGCATCTCAATTGAATAAGTCAATAAGTTCTAGTGTAATAATTAAATTTTGATGTCATTCCCAAAGCAATTGATCAGAAAAATGAGAATAATGAGATTATCAACGAGATAATAAAGACTCAAGAAAAATTAGAGTTTATGTATAGCCCTCAAAAAAATAGAAAGGTTCAAACTTTCAGGGTTAAGTCTTCACTATTATTCTAAGGTTTTCTAGTATATACTTCACTCATCAACTTCAAGTTATGCTAACATGGCTCATGGTGCAAAGATAATCGAGTTGAAAAATATTATGAACTAGATCTAACTTAAGGATCATACTAAACTTTCAGTCTTTATCAATATACCAATATGTCAAGTTGGCTTGCATTTTCTTGGGCATAAAACATTTAAAATCCATTTTCATAATCGCAAAAGACCAAGTTTTCTTGACAGAAAAACAAAAAAAAATTATTATTTTTTTAAAAGAAAACACTACGAAAAATTCACCGACTCATGAACCCTACCCCCAAACCTAATCCAAACATTGTCCTCAATGTTTAACAAAATAATTCTGACAAATGAATGAAATAAGTACATGAGGAGGTTAGAACAGTATTACCGCGGTGAAGATTTTACCAATTTTCACAAGTAATCCACCAATGAGAGTTAATAGAAATAAATAAAATACACACTCAACATGCACTCTTACAACAAAAGGTGGGTTGCCTCCCAGTAGCGCTTGGTTTAACATCATCAGCTCGACAAAACCCAAAAGATCTTCAATTCTAATACATAGGGTCCTCTAATAGAATCACATCAACATCGACTTCTAATCGAGGTAACTCTAAAAATGGCTTAAGTCGTTGACCATTTACCTTAAATACATGGTCATCCTTAGGGTTAATGATCTCCATAGCTCCATGTGGGAACACTGCTTTCACAATATAAGGTCTAAACCACCGAGATCTCAACTTTCCATAAAAATGTCGTAACCGAGAGTTGAACAACAAAACTTTTTGGGACGGTTCAAAGGACTTACGAAGAATGGATTTATCATGAAATATCTTCGTTCGTTCTTTGTAGATTTTGGCATTGTGGTTATCATGCATTTAGGATTACTCACTTATTCATTAATGTGTGACATGAATTTTCCCTTGTATACTTATTCATTAATGTGTGGCATGAATTTACTTTTGTATTTTAATATTCTTTTTTGCATTGTATGGTTTAACATTGGATTGATTTGTGAACAAATGCGTATTACTTTCATCATGTATATCATGCATTCATGATAGTTAGAATTATTCTATGTTTTTGTTTAAGCATGTTTTATTCGTATTATTTAAACCTATGATTAGTTGTGCCTTAAACAGACAATTAATGCTAGGGTTTGCATCTTTCTTAAATCAGTCCATTACATTGCTAGTTGACAATAAGACATTAGTATAATTTTATGAACTTGATGGATGATTCGAAAGCCTTAGCATCTATCTTTTTTATTCTCAATCTTAATTTTCAATTGAATTGTTTTTATATTTTCAATTAGTTTAGAAATTTCTGATTGATGTAACCCCCTTTCAAATTGGTTTAAAATAAACTTCTATCTACACATCTATAATCATATTCCCAAGAGTCGTGTTATTCGTGTCATTTTGATTCATACAAGGAGTTGGAAAATGTTGTTTCATGGGTCAAATGTGTGAACAATGCAAGATAATTTGTCTGAATAACTAATATCATGTATCAAATTGCCAATGGTAGTCTAGTTTGATGGTTATGACTGTGGTGGTTTAATACCCACATCTTGGGTTTTATTCCTAGCACACTTACCTTTAAAAAATAAAAAATAAAAAATATCATGTATCAAACCAAGGTTATTATTGATACTTGTCAATAGATTTAGTGACTTTTCGAGAAAAAAGAGTTTTGGCCAACTCTAGCTATTTGCATCATTTGAACATCCTATTTGTTCCTTTATTTTATGTTTGCTCTTCCATTATTCCTTACAAGCCCAGGACATTTTGCACTCAGCAGGGTAAGGATGTGTGGTTGCATTGCGGGTCTTGAACGTTATGTTGTAGGAGTAGATGTATCAAAAAATTCCATTAAGAAAACAAGAGAGGTAAGATCAGCAGTTTGCTTCAAAATATATCCAATCAATAGACATATTAATAGAGTTGTGTAACATTCGTTTATTTCAAGAACAGTCGGTAGTCTGAACATTGGCTTAATGTCGTTGTGACATTTACCCTTCTAAATATCACTTAATTACTTGATGGTTGGTCATGTGACATTAGTAGCTAAAGAATTTCATTAACTTGATAGTCGATACACAAATAAAGTAATCTAAGAATTCTGTTGTCTTTTGCAGAATTATGGAGTTTCAAACATTGATCTAAAATGTATGTTCCACAAATAATAAAACTAACAATCTAATGTTGACTCAGTTGTTTTCATCATCACCAAAAGCAAATTATTATGCTTTCTTAGAGGACTTCTTCCACTGGCATGGATTAATAAATAAATAAATAAAAATGATCAACGACTCAAAAATAACAGTTGACAATGAACAAAATAACAATCAACAACTTACGATTGTATCACTCCCAGAATTAATAAATAACTCCTAGTTCAAATTACAAGAATCAAACTGACACCTACAAATAAAAATGATCTAATCTTTCGAACACGCACAACTCCCAGCAATGCTCGTCACGTATGGTACGAAATTCTTTATGCCCGCCCGAGATTACTATATCCTGAAAATAAGTTAGTCGGCTACATTCTCAAAAAAATGTACCCAAGAAGCCAAAACCCACTTGAGTCAGCAATAAAGCTGGTGTGAAATATCTTTATTTTCTCAAAAATAAATAAACAAAATTACAAGATATGACAAAAAATAGTACGATAAAGAAATCAAAACACACAGGTAGTTCCTCCACAAGGCATTCATATCTTAATTCTAATAAGTAAATATGCACTTACTTGTACCTACTAGATGGAAGTTGACTATGGCAAGTCTAACCTGCAGAAATATTAGTGAATTTGCCATCCTGCATGAAAAAGGATTAGAAACAATATAAACGTAGTTTATCCATTTTTTTATTTGAATTTGGTTTATCTTTTTAACGGAATGATCACTTAGACGATACCACATTCGCACCACCTTCGTGCTGAACATACTTGCCCGTATGCCTCTCTCATATAAAGGAGGACTACTCCGTCATTCATGCTCAAGTGGGGACATCACATACAGGCATGCATCGCGGATACTCCTAACTATATGAGTACCAAAAGCCACCCTTGGGCTATATCAATGCGCATAACTCGCATCACATTTTTTACGGATAAATATCAAAGCCTATTTTAGGCATAACAATTCACCTCATTTCCGCAAGACTAACCCGAAGGTTATTTTAATTTCTCTAATAAGAAATGGGTGCCCCAACTCCGCAAGACGACCCACTGGTCATTTAGTTTCTCTAGTAGGAGAAGGGAAATAATAAACAAAAGAGGTGTGGTAGTTCTAAGTGATACAATTTCAGGTGGTTTATATTTTTAGAAATCAAGGTTTACCAATATCATTTATTTTTGATAATTCAAAATTTCTCCACAATGACATTTTTGTCAATAAGTCGATTCACAATCGTATCCACTCACATTTTTGGGGAAAACATAGCATATTCATTAATCATGCTCTATAACAACATGGCAATCAAGTCACTCCTTGATTCAAATATCAAAATCCTTCATAATGTATAACCGAGTCAATATGCATAATAATACCAATCTCCAAATAAGTTCAAATCAAAATATCTATATATGAAAAATGACACCATCGCAATTAAATCCATTGCAAATCAAAATAACACCAATGTAAATTAGAATGACACCATTGCAACTACATACATGCAATTTTGCAGTAGGGCCCAAATCCTTTGACTCTATGAGTCATAAGCTGATTTTTTTTTTTTTTTATAAACCATTGCAAATAACATTAATCCTGCAGGAACTCTAAGTGCCTGAATTCTAATTGCAAATATTTGTCAAATGACACCAAAAGTAACACCATAAGTGGGATCCAGTGAATTTAATTCTACAGAAACTCTAAGTGCCTAAAATCTAATTGCAAATACCACATGAAATCTAATTGCAAAAACCATCACAAGTGGGCCCAGGGATTTATTCTACATGAACTTGAAGTTGTATGAATTCTTGTGAATTCTAATTGCAAATCACCATAAGTGGGACCCAGTAACTCATGAAGACATGATAGTTTGAGTTTCTACCTTTCTATTCGTCAGAATGAATTTAAGTTTTGATTATTCAAGTTTGAAATCAACTTTATTGATAATTGATAGCAATTTATTATTCTTGGGACAACAAAAGAGTATGGCTCGGGTTCCAAAAAAAAAAATCCATGGGTTCTTTTAACCATTGTCCCTCTCAACCCCAATGAAAACAATTCTGCAATTAACTAGAGAACTAAGTAATATCAGTTAATTGTTATCTTTTGACTTTTCAAACTTTCATTCGGAGTGGTCTGACAAAATCATGAAAAGAAAGGAAATAGAGAAAAGAACTCTCAAATCTCGAATCAAATCATGCTCACAGCATTTTATGAGTAAAAATCAAAAGGACAAAAATACAAATCACAGTAAAAGGTTAAAGAATATAAAAAGACTCACAGTAGTTGTTTTTCTTTCTTCTCCCTTCTTGCTAAAAAAAAAAACCTAAACCTATATTTATTCCTACTAAAGACAATTCTTTCCTGTTAGGGTTTTCCTCAAGGTTAGAGACACCCTCCTTACTACTTGACGTCACCTCAAATTTAATAAAATCAAAATTAAATTAAATAAATAAAATTATGTGTTAAAATAGAGTCGTTACATAAGACCATTGAATGCTAGATTTAACCTAGCATCCATACAAGAATTTACTATTAGACATTTGCATCGTATATGAATTATCTTCATCAATAAGCTGATTGTTAATTGTGTTGGTCCCCATGCTATAACACTGCAAAAGAGTTCTTGTTGAGCAGCTTGTTTATTCTAGCTTGTGGGGCCCTTGTAAAGACTCCACATCTACCGTTCTCAAAGTCTTCTCATTGATTGCTATAGGGATTTGGTTTGGGACCGGACTTACTATTGATATCTATTTCAACGCAAACCCTTGCAAATAAAATCCTAGTTCTTTCCTCTGTGGCTTTGTCCAGCATTAGGAGAACACCAATTGCACTTGCAATTTTCTGTAAACCTGCTGGATTCCACAATTCAAAGAAACCCAATTAGGAACTGAAGAGAGTACTTCATTATCTTCTTCTAGCAATGGGAAACAGGGTCTCACAATGAATAACCTATTGACTATGCATATTGGACCAATCTCCAAAACACTACACTAAATTGGTATATTTGTAACAACTTAAAAAACAGTAATATTTTTTAGCTATTACAATCTACCACACCATTTCAAGTCAAAACTAAATTTTGTCAACAAAATGAAAAACAATTATACAAAAAAAGCGATACAATAAATTAGATCACCATGAATAGCATCATTTGTAAGTCCATACTATTTGTGGTGATACAATTATTGAATCACTTTGTTCGTGAAAATGTGTAAAATTGTTTTTCGAATTGTTATAGCTCAAAAGTATTACTGTTTTTAGGATTGTTACAAAAATGTCAATTTGGTGTAGTAAAACTTTGCATCTATTCTTCATTTTGAAACTTAAAAACAAACGCCTTCACTCCATCGATGTTGAATTCGAAGTTTTTGATTTCCAAAACCCTAATAAGTAGGTTCCACTTGTCAATTGTCATTGCAAATTTGAAACTCTTTATTATTTCTTGGTGGCAAATCAGTGATCACAGTGGTGGGCGCCCATAGACTTCATTCAAAACATGTGATTGTTCTGCATTCGAAGCCAAGATTACTAAGAGACCACTTCTTGCAGTTATGAAGAGATGATGCATCCGATGGGCTTCAGTGCAGTCTTTGCTGTAGATAATGAATTAGCAATACACGGACAGAAGCAGGTATATAAAAATGTCCACCAGTTTTATTAACTGGTCACTGAGGATGTACGTATGTCATATATATGATGGGTTCACCCAAGTTAAAGACCGATCACATTAAAAATTGAGTCCAAAAGAATGTTGAAATAGTGAATACTTATGTTTGTTCTGGGTCTTTAATGTTTTCATCTTTATTTTGCTCGGAAGGTGGAAAAGGTCTCTAAACCAATCTCACTTATGACCAGAAATATGATGCTGTTACCTTCAGAATTTATTCATAAAATTATGCACTGTTGATGCAATTTAGCAATGTGCAACTAATGATTACCTAATAATTGTGATTGATCAGTTTTTGTTACTCTCTCCATTTACTTTCGGTATAAGAAAGACTCTGCATGGATGCCCAGTCCAAATAATGCCACAAATAGTGTATGGTAGTTTTATTCATCTAGTAGATGGGAGATTCTTGTCTCTAAAAAAGTTCAACATTCAACTAGATCATGATCAGGAAGACAACAAACTGAAATATGACAAAATATGATTACAATTGGAAAACTGAAATATGAGAAAATATGATTACAATTGGAAGCCACGATCTTGATAAGGCAGGGGTGGGATGCTTTGTTGGAGTCTAAATACATTGCCTGGATCAATCAGAGTCTTTGCTCGAACCAAGCGATCATAATTCCTCAGAAAGTACTTCTCAGTTCTCACCCCAAACCCTCCCCAGTTCTACAAACTCATCAGCAGAAATGTTGTGGTTCGCCCAATCCATTATGCCAAGATCAAAATCTATTGCATTCACATAAGCAGCTCTAGGTCCATGCGATACAAAGGGTGTCATGAATTGGTAAAGAGTATTGATCCAATCCAAGCTAGCATCACTACCGTTTTCCTCATCCCAATCTACGCCATACATAATTACGCAACGGCTTCTCTCCCTGTGAGGGAAGGGAATAGCATCACTCTCTATCCTTGCCATCAATCCTCCTAGCGGGAACAGCCCAAGCCCGCCTTTAGGCATCATCGTTAACATATTAAGCATACCTTCAATCCCTTTGATGGAGATCTTCTTCCTCACCAAGTCACTTTTCCATTTTGCATAGGATATTTTATCGGATGTCATAAACCTCTTCTTCAAGTCATCAACAGAAATCCCCTCAAAATATGCCATTGATTCAACCCTACCCATGTCATTACACTCATTTGATACAAGATCTAGTTCGGGATAACTGCCATTCATCAAAGCAAGTGCTGATGATTTCGGACCGAGGTAAAGGCCTTGAAAGTTTAATGAAAGGATCGTTTCCGATTCAGCAGTTACGAAAACCATCAAGGTGAACTCATCCTCTAGATCGGGAGCCACCACCTGCCACTTTTCTAACAACTTGGCGGCTTTCTTTACAGATGCATGTATTCTAATATTGAATGCGGTAACAGTTACAGGTACATCAACTAGCTGAATCTTCCAACTGTAAATTGCGCCCCAGCTTCCACCACCTCGTATAGCCCAAAACACATCTTCTTCCATTGTTTTACGGTCGAAAAACCTCCCATCAGCATCGACAAGTAGAGCATCCACCACATTATCTGCTGCAAGGCCATACTTCCTTACCATGATGCCATAACCACCACCACTAATATGACCACCACTACCAACAGTGGACGAAAGTCCGGCGGGGAAGCCAAGGTGGTTGCTAGACTTTCCAACTGCATAGTAGATCTCACCTAATGTGGCCCCTCCTTCAACCCAAGCAGTCTTAGAGTCCAAATTGATGGAAACCTTGCGAATGTTCATCAAGTCAATCATAACAAACACAGGGTTTGGTGATGAGTATGATGACCCCTCATAGCTGTGACCCCCACTCCTAATTGTAAATGATAATGAACTCTTTTTGCAGCAATTGATTGCAGTAGAAAGCTGTTCCTTAGATTCAGGTAAGATAATTGCAATGGGTTTGCTAGACAGGGACTTGGATATACGGAGGTTGTAAGCAGCACTATTAAAAATATGGTGGCAATTTTTGTCATATGGAGTGGTGTAATTCATTTCAACAGAAGACAGGCAGTGAAAGAAGGGGCTCTCAACTTCATCACTGCTTGAACCATGAGGAGCAGAATTTGTTAGGAATGATTGTAAGATGTAGAGGAGGATGATTGACAAGTGTAAGGCCAAAATTGTTATCTTTCATTCATTCATTAACAATATAAATACTGTAGTTAAAATACAATAGGAAACCACCATACACTAGGAAACCTCCCAAACCAAGGAAACAAATCACTAGCCATTGAAAAGTTTCCTAACCCCATAAAACTTGCAACACAATATGCTAAAATATATTTTCCTAACAATAGGATGTATTTCCTAATACTGGAAGATATTTTCCTAACAATAGGATGTATTTCCTAATACCCCTTCTCAAGTTGGAGCATGAGGGTTAAGAATGCCCAACTTGCCAAGGAGATAATCGAACTGCGATTTGCCCAAGGCCTTTGTGAAAATGTCTGTCAACTGATCAGTCGTCGGCACATACGAAGGAGCAATAAGACCATCTTGAATAGCATCACGAACGAAGTGACAATCAACTTCAATATGCTTCGTACGTTCATGGAAGACGGGGTTCTGCGCAATGTATATGGCAGACTGACTATCACAAAAGAGGGGAACGGCCTTGAGATGAAGTACCCCTAAACTCAATAATAAACCTTTCAACCATTTCAACTCACACGTTATGGCGGCCATAGAGCGATATTCCGCCTCAGCCGAAGAACGAGAAATCGTATGTTGCTTCTTCGTTTTCCAAGCAATCAGAGAATGACCCAGAAACACCAACCACCCCGTCAAGGACCTCCGAGTAATAGGGCAAGCGGCCCAATCAGAATCACACCAACCTTGCAAAGTCAAGTCACTATCCGAGCGCAGGAGAATACTGTAACCCGGAGTACCTTTCAAATAGCAGACAACACGCAATGCAGCATCCCAATGCTCCTGTTGTGGTTGCTGCATAAACTGAGATAGCACATGAACCGAGTACGTCAAATCAGGACATGTGACCGCCAAATAGACCAAACGCCCCACCAGACGCCTATAAGACTCAGGATCCGAGAGAAGAGAACCTGTGGCACGCGCCAGTTGATGGTTTTGTTCGATCGGAGACATAGCAGGCTTCGAACCCAAGAGACTCACCTCCAAAATAATATCAAGTGCATATTTACGTTGACAAAGAAACAACCCTGCAGAGCTGCGGGCAACCTCAATACCAAGGAAGTATTTAAGGACCCCGAGGTCCTTCATATGAAAACAAGAGCCAATGTAGCTTTTAAACAGAGCCAAAGCAGCAGAATCATTCTCAGAGAGTATTAAATCATCAACATACACGAGCACATTAATTTGAACCGGCCCCTTTTTATAAGTAAAAAGGGAATAATCAGAATAGGACTGTAAAAAACCATACCCTTTTAAAGCTGACACGAGCTTAGCAAACCAACATCAAGGAGCCTGTTTCAATCCATATAGAGATTTACGCAACCGGCACACCAAATCAGGTTCATCAGAGGTAAAGCCAGGAGGGAGTTTCATATAGACATCCTCATCTAGATCCCCGTGCAGAAAAGCATTGTGTACATCCATCTGATTTAACTCCCAATTTTTAGAAGCCGCAATTACAAGGAATGCGCGAACAGTCGTCATCTTTGCCACTGGAGCGAATGTCTCATCATAATCTATCCCTTCGGTCTGATGATTACCGAAAACAACCAAACGAGCCTTCAATCTGTCAATACTAGCATCAGATTTGTACTTTATCTTATACAACCATTGACTACCAAGAGCCTTCTTCCTTGAAGGCAACTTTTTCATAGTCTACGTCTCATTGTCTTCCAAGGCCCGCATCTCCACTTGCATAGCGGTGCGCCACCCTGCACCTTTTACAGCCTCCTTAAAAGACTGTGGCTCTCTTCCAGCTGTAATAGCTGCAATAAAATTTTGGTGTTTCACAGAAGAACTGTGACAACTAACATAATGTGCTATAGGATAAGGTGTACCTGAGGGAGGTGAAGATGTAGAAGCAGGTGAAGCGGAGGATGGACTATTTTTCTTCACCGTAGTGTGTGTAACAAAGTCACGTAGCTTAACCGAAGAATACTTTTCTCGAAAGCCACGACCTAAATGCTCACTTGGCGGAGCATCTCCCGACACTGCCCCCCTGAATCATCCGTAGGAGAAGGCGTAGGCAACACCTGTGGCTGCGGTGCAGGGAGCACGGGCTGCAACTGCGTGGCGGTGGGCTGTGGTATGGCTCGCGGCTGCTGGGCTGGAGCAGGCCTGGGTGTGGACGGTGTGGCGGCCTGTGGCGGCGGCTGCAGCTGTGTGGTGGCCTGCGGCTACTGGTCTGGAGCACCCCTGGGTGTGGGAGGGCGTACTTGCTGCACCTCCTCAGCATTTTCTAAAATATCCGAAAAATCCACAGCCTCCCCTTTATGCAGATCACCATGAATGTCATTGCGAGCAGCAAAATTAGGAGCCTCAACATCAAGATATGGGAACACATTCTCATAAAACTTGACATCCCTTGACACAAAAAAATCTTGCTTGTCCAAATCAAACAAATATCAACTCTTCTTGCCAAACGGATATCCCACAAAGACACATTTACGACTCCTACTGGCAAACTTATCACCCTTTGCCTTCTGATTATGAGCGAAGCACAAAGAACCGAAAAACACGCAATTCACCAAAGGAAGGCGGACTACCAAACAAGACTTCATATGGAGTTTTATTGCCAAGAATACTAGAAGGTGTCTGATTGATTATATGAGCAGCGGCAAGGGCACATTCCCCCCAAAAATAAAGCGGTAGACCACCCTGAAATCGTAGGGCACGAGCAACATTCAAAATGTGTTTATGTTTCCTTTCTGCCCGGCCATTTTGTTGAGGAGTCCCCACACAAGAAGTTTGAAACAGAATGCCATTGACCAAAAAATAATCCTTTAGGCAATTAAATTCAGTACCATTATCACTACGAACAATCTTCAATTTATGAGAAAATTGTCTATCAATCATAACTATAAAGGACAGAAACATTTTAAAAACTTCCGTTTTATCAACTAACAGATAGATCCACACAGCGCGGGAGAAGTCATCCACTAGTGTCAAAAAACAGCGAGCCCCACAAAACGATGGTGTATCATATGGCCCCCATAAATCACAATGGACTAACTCGAAAATGCAAATAGAGTGATTGTCACTTAACGGAAAACTACCCCTAGAATGTTTAGCACGATGACAAACTTCACATGCTTTATTCAAGTTACCACTAGAATTGCTAAAAAAAGGAAGCAACTTCACCACTTTCTCATAAGGATGCCCCAATCTGCTATGCCATAGCTCCAAAAAAGTTGAAGGAGCAACTGAAACTGCTTTCACCTTTGTCTCCTCCCGTAAGTAGTATAGCCCATCCCTTCTGTCACCCGTTCCAATCACCTCCCTCGTGTGTCGGTCTTGGATAGCACACAAGTCGGAGTTAGTTATGAATTCACAATTTATATCATCACTCAATTGTGAAGCCGAAATTAAATTACAATTTAATTTTGGAACATAAAGAACATGGTTAAGAATAATTTTGTCAGTAAGCTTGACAATTCCTTCCTTCAAAGCAACAACGTTTTGACCATCTGGGAGGCCAACAGAACATGGAGTCACATTTCTTAGATCCAACAAATACGAAAAATCTCCTGTAACATGATTGGAGCACCCAGTGTCAATAATTCACTTACCATTCAACCGATTAGTACCTGATCCGATGTGAAGATTGAAAGTCTGCCATTGTTGATACCTATTATTGGTACCTATTGTTGGTAACATGGGCGTTTGATGGACTTCCATGATAGCTCCTAGCTTATTGCTTGGAGCGTCCCGCACCCCTTGGTCCACTATGCATAGCAACGATATTGTCCCCAACTTAAACACCACCTATCGGGTCGGGCCTTCCATCTGGGCCTAGGTGGTGTGGGGTTTTTCCTTAAAAGGTCTCGTTACTATTAGGGAGTGGACAATTCACTTATAAACCTTAGTGACAACTCCGCCTTACTTGATGTGGGACTATTCAAGCCAACTTCATCCAAGCACTCGGTGTACGGGCTCGACTATTTTCGGCATTTTTAGCTCCACCTAGTCGCAACCACCGCACTTAATTTCACCTTGTCTAAGCCAATTGTCGCAACCACCGCACTTATTTTCGCTGACCAAGTCCCAGCCGAACCATCGGCTCTGATACCAAGACAAGTTTAAGGCCAAAATTGTTCTCTTTCATTCATTCATTAGCAATATAAATATTGTAGTCAAAATACAATAGGAAACCACCATACACTAGGAAACCTTCCAAACCAAGGAAACAAATCACTAGCCATTGAAAAGTTTCCTAACCCCATAAAATTTCTAACCCCATAAAACTTGCAACACAATATGCTAAAATATATTTTCCTAATAATAGAATGTATTTCCTAATACTGAAAGATATTTTCCTAACAATAAGATATATTTCCTAATAATGATCAACAAAGTCTGCATTCTCTTGGTGGCCAAGTCTGTGGGACAGAAGAAGAAAAAATAAAGATGTTATAAGATGATGCTGATGCTGATGCAGGGGACAGATGTTCACCCAATTCATGAGGTGTCATTCATGCAGATGCCACTCCATTCACTAAATAGCAATGCACCGACTTGGTAGTTCCAAACAGGACAACCAAATTTGTTTTCTTTCTTCACCTCCTTTGTTTTTTTTTTTTTTTCTTTCTTAACCTCCTTTGTTTTCTTCCCTAGAATCCATAGCCACATGCCACAAAAAGTGCTTACATTGCCATGCAAAACAAGAAAAAAGAAAGATGTTATATAAAGACTATTATACCAGCCGTGCCATTGGCATGCGTACAATAAGGCATGACACTCTGGTTTTTGAGTCATATTTTCCTCACTATCCAAATAGATCACTAAATTAATAAATATGAAAATAAATTATGGGTTACCGAAATATTGATTAATTATACTTTTTTCATTTTCATCAACCTTAATAATCAAATTATTGTTGTTTTGGATTTCTTTTCTATTGCCTACCTGTTAATATCTTGTTAAGTATCTTTGATAAAACTCCGTTACAACAATCAAAATAGAAAGCCCAACCCAAGTCCATTGCCCAATTCAGTTTGGTCAGGCCCAACCAAATTTTCAAATTAACCAATTATTAAGGCCCAACACAAATTTCAGCTAGGCCCAACCAAATACGTAGTGAAGTTTTTTTTTTTTTTAAAGGCGAGTGTTTTGCCGATGGGTATCAGATATGTGTCAGACACGAACACGGCAAGTTTTTCAATGAATCCATGCTTCCTTGATCTCCACTTCACTCAATAGCACATCCATTGCATCCATAATAATTTCTCTTTCATTTCTTGCCCTCATTTTTTTAATCTATATTTTCTTCTCTTCTACTATCCTCCTTGCCATCTTCAGCAAATTCTCTGTTTTTTTTTAACAGGGTACAAATCTTTGATCAGTAAATAAACAAACAAAATCACTTTTCATTTGGTATTTGCTAAACCTCTGAACTTTTTCTACAAAAAACAAAAAATCACTGAACATCCAAATGAAAAACATTGAACATCCAAATGTTTATGAAATGCATATTACAGAGGCATGACAACATAAGCAACAATAGGGCTCCGTACTGTGTGACCGAGATCTGAAGTTCCTTTTGTGATTTTATTTTGGCTTTGTACATTGATTTTGCAAGTCCTACAATTGTAACAGTTCGATAAAATGTGGCTGAAACCTTGGCATTTTGTTCTATCAATTGGAGTTGCATTGAGGGGTAATTGATACCATCGGTGCCTCTGGCTGTTGGGTACGATGAGCAATACAAATGAAGCCCTGACAAACCACGGTTGACTAGAGCAAGGATCGTGTCATTGTAGCCTTCCTTGCATAGAAATTGCATGTAGTTAGTTTTTGTTAAGTCGTAAACAAAACCAGGATGTAATGCTATTCTTTTGTAGTAGAACTTGTTGTTGCATTTTTATTGGGAGAGTTATGCTTATGTTTAGTTGAATTTGTTATGCCTTTGTTTAGTTGAATTTGTTAGAGTTGGCTCTAAGAGATTTAAATGTTATTTTTCCTTCTTTTCGTTTAGCTTTTTAGAGAATTTGTTTTATTTCCGTCTAATCTGGTAAATTGTGCATTTGATTATTTCTCGTGGATGCCAACTAATAGTTTTAGCGAATAAAATTGGTCCCGAATTTTGGGAAAACGGATAACCCTATGCGGATATTAGGATTTCGTTTTTCTCGAAATTCAGAGCGTGACAATATATATAAGGATGTTTTGAAGGCCTTTCAATAGTAGCTAGGGAAATGGACCTTCCGGTGTTGTTCAAGTCGATGTTCAATATGGTAAATGTCATAATCAAGGTTCCTCATAGCCAAACATGACAAAATTTTAGTCGGTAAAATGCAACAACCTCTGTAGTTGTCTAACACCTTTTAGATTAGTTCTTTGCCTAGTATCAACCATCTCTTCAAACTCCGCAACATCTGTTAGAATACGTAAGGTTTGCACTCAACATAGCCAAGCCCAAGCCCAAGATTGATTCATCTCTACAAAAAGGAAAGTACAAGAATAGGAAAGTTAGAATAGTTTTAGAAGTAAAGTTAGAATATGAAAGTCAAAATAATATTCTTTTTTTAATATAAAGTTTTAAATTTCCCGTTTCGATAAGATTAGGTAGATGTTAGCTTATATAAGATTGTATTCGGTCAAGGAACAAACAACAACAATTCTCCAATTATTTTCTTTACATGGTATCAAAGCAACTTTCTTTGGTGACCTAAGACTCTAAGGATTCAAACTTTTCCCCGCCTCTGAAAACTACGCACTTTGACCGTAGATGTAAGAGGCGGGGAAGGGAAGAGGGATTTAAGCTCTTCTTTTTTTCGTCTTCACACACACCACCGTCAGCCATTGCCTTCACCTTGCACTATCGTCACCGAGCAAGCCTGCCACCCTGACCTCGCCACAGGCGCAGCAACAGAGCACCACAACAGCTCGAACATGGCAGCAGTAAGGAAGAAGAAGAAACAAAGGGAAGAGGGAAATTCAATTTTCTTTCTCTCCGCTATTCACACCCACCATATTTACTCAGTACCACCACAATAAAAAAATTGTATTGACTCGAATTGAGCCATTTTCTTCATACAAGAATATTGCATAATTTTTTTCCAGATAATCATCCAAAATTCGACAATCATGCTGACTCGAGTCAAACCATTACCAGCTTCACTTGACAGTCATGATTTCTTCACCAAATTAAACATCAAAGTTTCCTCCAAACTGCACATTTCATCTACGCGTACATGTCCAGCTTGCGGGAGAGTGTTAGAATATGTAGGGATTGCACTCAACTTAGTCAAGCCCAAGTCAGAGATTGATTCACCTCTACAAAAAGAAAAGTACAAGAATAGGAAAGTCAGAATAATTTAAGAAGTAAAGTCAGAATAGAAAAGTTAAAATAGGAAAGTCAGAATAAAACTCTATTTTGTATAGGAAATTTTAAGTTTCATGTTTTCATAAGGTTAGGTAGAAGTTAGCTTATATAAGTTTGTATTCAGTCAATGAACAAACAACAATACTAATACAATTCTCCAATTATTTTCTTTTTTAAAAGATCTTATGTGTTTTGCTATGAATTTGATGTAAATCTCTAAGGAAGACAATACAAACTTTCACACTGGATATATGTTATTCAAACTATAATATTACTAAGGTAAGTGTTCAACATATAAAGAACTGGCCAAAAACATAAATTCATTGGATGCTACTGCGCATAAATGTTTACACATACCTGTTTCTTGAATCATATCCATATTGAAACAAAATTTAACAAAAACAAAATGACCCTGGTTAACGCCAAAACTCTCAATGAAACATACCCTGATTAGCAATTAAATCATATCCACATTGAAACTAAAGTGTTTGCTTCATTTTTTTTTTTTTTTTTTGTTTGCAACAGTTCACACAATGAAATAAACGAAGATGAAGAAGAGATGATACCTAGATTGTCATAACTTACTATAGCTATTCTTTCGGATCATCTTCTTCTTGCATTGGTGCCTTTTCTTTTGCCATTGGATCATCTTGAGTTGCATTATTGATGTTGTTTGAGCTTAAAGTTATTGTTGCCTTTGCATTGAACAATTCTATGGAAAAATCATGATAGAATCGAACATCAATAATCAACAATTGAACCAACATAATCCACTATCAACACCAACCAAAATCAACTATCAACTAACAACATAAATCAACTATTTACATCAATGGGAAATCAATGTACAAGTACATGTTTCAATTTCTTCAAATAATTCAAACGACACAAATCATTTTTGTTAGGCCCTTTCACCTCAAAATCATTTTGGTTAGGCCATTTAGAGTATTTCATTAAATTGATCTTAGTATTCATGTCATATGTCTTTCCAATTAAAGACTACACAAATCATTTTGGTTAGGTCATTTCACCTCAAAATTGTCAAAAACACAAACTTGCCATGTTGTGGTATCAAATTGTTCAACCACACTCTGATCCTGATAAACCATTTGAGCAAGAGTGGTTTTTCAGATTCTTCCGATCCCAATCATGGGAAAAACAAAAAGATCTTCTCCAAGACTTGCATGCTGAGCAACACATTTACAACATTTTCTCTATCATGCATCACCTCTCCCATAAACGATTTCTTCATTTAGAAAATGAACTAGTTTCTCGGCTGGCTATCATCCAATTGAAACCCAATTCGCACAACATTTGAATTCATAACCAGAAACGTTATGCACAAATGTGAATATTGTAGGGACGAGTAACTTCATCACCATTTTTGTATTGAGGAGAATCGAGAATTTAGACAGTAATGATCTCACCACGTCTTGGGTTTGATACCTACCAGCGGCATGGGGTGGGAGGGGTTAAAGGTAAAAATAATAATAATTAAAATCCCACCACCATGATGAAATTTTTTTTCTATTCTTTCGTGTCCTCAATTCTAACGGGTTCATAAAGCACTTGCATTATGCTTGGGTTGACAAAAACCTTATTAAACTGTCGGTTTTTAATTGATTTTACGTGACAAAACCGAATCAACCGAATATATATATATATAATAAATAATATATATTAAATGTAAAAATAATATAAATTAAGATCGATTTGGTTTCGGTTCAAAATTTTGAAACCAATAAAAAATATAGAAGAGTTCCCACAACTATTATTACCGTCTCTTGACGAGTCATTACAAGAATTTAACTTCCTCTAGCTTCACAATTTAGTGTGTGTAATCAATTACAGATTTTAATGGATTGTGAGGGATTTTAAATCTCATATATTTTAAATGATTTCAATGGATTTTAAAATATTGGATTTTAAAATATTATTATGGATTCTTGTGAATTTGTTAATAGTTATAGGAAGTCATGAAAGAACATCACATACATTGTTATCCATGCCCACACAAAGTATAAAACATCCATCAATACATCAATTAAACAACCATATGTGTACTTCTAGTCTGCAAATTGATTAAACCACCTTAAAGGTTTTCTTGAACACAAACAATGGTAGTGAGAATTAGGTTTTGGTAAAGGTTGTATATGAGAACCATTTGTCTGAAGTAAATCAAGATAATTGAAGATTATAACAATTTTATGTACTGCTCGTCAATAATAACCTAGAACTTGCCCGCCCCATGCTTTGCCTAGTAAGCAAGCATGCAAATTAACAATAGCTCACAAGAAACAACAAAAGCCAAAATTCCTAACACATGGATAAAATTTCCCTTCTTATCTTTTTCTCATTCTCATTTCTCCCCTTTTATCTATATCATCAGTGGTGTAGTAAAAGCTTTGAAAGCTTAAGCATAGACCCAATGGTTGATTTTGCCTAATCCAAAACATGATCTCCTCCCATAAACAGTTAAAGACTTCGAGAGAATGGTCTTCACGGCTCAAAATTCTACTACTGCTGATGGGATCTTGGCATGGTGGAAGGTCGAAAACTTGAGATCATATTGACAAAGCCTGAATATGGTTCAATAAGCTCACCATTAAATTGGTCTGGTTGCATCTTGCCCTTTCATTACACATGTTTGCAACGGTGTTTTTCCTCTTTTCTACCATCTGAGAATTCATATACCAAAAGGTCAACATAGAAACGAAAATCCAACCAAAAATTCATGTAGCCAAAACCTTCCTCGACCAAGTTGTTCTGACCTTCCTTGAACTAATATACTAGTAGTCCTGATGTTGCATCCTCCCTCCTTTACCAGAGATACTCTCCCACAACTTGAGCCATCTCTTCCTCCTCTCACCGCTAAGAATGGCAATCTTCTCCATTATTCCAGCATTAATGAGCCAGTTCATTGAGATTTCAAATAGAAAATAACAACATACCATGAAAAGGAAGTGCCCCCACAAACTTCAAATCAATGCCAAACACATGCAGATAACTCACCCACAACAAAAACCAATCTTGCTTAACCAGAAAGGGTAAAAAAATGAGTGGGTCTATCGCCACTGGTTCATTTCCTGAAAAGGTCCCAACTCAACATCAAAATCAACTCCAAACTTCCTAATTAACTTCAAAATCAAAACCCCAAAACTCCCAACATCAAGCTGTGAGATTTTGGTTGAAACTTGCAACATATGCTGCAAAATTATAGTGGAAAATGGGATGTAGTGTTATTGCTGAGAGATTTTGCATAAATTTCGTACAATTTTAGGGAAAATTTTTGAAAATTTTGCCAAATCTCACCTTATAAGCTGCAAGAATATTTTTTGTGATTTTTTTTTTAATTCGTCATTTCATTTTTCAATCGCTGCGAGTTTGGGGAAGGTGGTAGACGAGGGCAAAGCAGCGGCGAGGGAGAGTGGTGAAGGAGGATTGTTGACGGAGGAAGAAGGGGTTGTTAGAGGAGGATGAGGATGATTGTTGGAGGAAGCGGAAGGGGGTTGTTGGAGGGGGAGGTGGAGGAAATGAGGTGGTTGCAGGATGTATAGCTTGTAAGAAGAGAAGTTGCAGGAGAGGAGGAGAGATTGCATAGAGCAAGAAAAAGGATAAAAATGAGGTTTTTTTTTTTTATCTATTGGCGGTGTTACAATTGGGTGGTAGTAGGGGTGGGCATCCTATCCCGCGATCTCGATTTCGTCCCGACCCGATTTTTTCGAGTCTTAATAGGATTGAATAATTTCATCCTGATCTCATCCCGTCCCGATGTAGAATGGCATAGGATGGGATGAAGATTTTCAATCCCACCAATCTCATCCCGTCCCAAGCTAATTTTTTAATATTTATTATTATTTTATTTATTTATTTATTTTTATTCATATAAACTTACAAATGACTGATAGAAACTGATGGTGTTTGCAGTGGTAACAAAAATGTTACTTCAAGAAATAAATACTCATTAAGCAAGAGAAAGATAACAGACTGTTGCTTGGATTCTCAATAAAAGTGGCTCAAATTATTTAACTTTCAAATATTGATAATACCCAGGTGAAGATGAAAAATAACAATTAACTGAGTAATACATATTCAGAAGAGAACATTCAGGGACGAGCCAAGAATTTGAGATGCACCGGGCTGTAAAAAAAAAAATTTAATTACAATTTGATGGTAAACCACTATGAATATTTTATAGCATCACCAATAGGTCTATATTTCTTCCCTAACAAAAGATGAAATGTCATTTTGTCAAGGAACCATGAATTTTGTTTCCCACAGTAATGAAATTGTAAAATCAGTTGGGATGTCATCATAGCGACACAATACTCTTAGTGGGTATCATGTAATTTTCTAAAAGTCAGCCCACTCGACTTCATTATTAGGGGATTTAGTGGCTGCCCTTATATTTGTATGTCACATCTATATCTAATTATAAAAAAGTTATTTTTCAGGCTCTTATATGATGATAATCTTCGCAACAATCATAGGTAGTACGCTGATCCCGTCCCATCCCGAACCCGTTTGGGATAGGACGAGGTCGGAATGGGGTATTTTCTATCCCGTCCCATCCCGATCCCGTATGAACGGGATGGGATAGGGATTATCTCGTTCCATCCCGTTCCGTGCCCACCCCTAAGTGGTGGTTTAGCAGTGGAAATGGTAGTGTTACATCATAAAACCCTATTTTTGAATTCACTTGCACCATTTTTTTTATTCCACCTTATTTTTTATTTTTCAATGTTTTTCTTCAAATTTTTTTCCGTATTCCTTGACCTCTTCATTTTTTAAGGTTGAAAAAAAAAATTAGACAAGGTCCCAAATTATATAACTAAATTTTATTAAGATTGCCAATATACCCATAACAAAAATTATTACGATGAAGTCCATACAGATGAGTACTATTACAGGATTATAGATAAAGAACAAAGTACTTTTTAGTCATCTTAGTTTTGTATTCTCATTATCTATAATTCTAAAGTTTATTAAAAATGAATACTAATTATAATTACTAGGGGGAAAATCGAACACATCCAAGGATGGGAAACAAAATTCTCTTGAGCATTTGATAAGTAGTTGCATATTCTCACATAATATATGTTGCTTAACAGCTTTCCTCCACATTTTGAAACTACATCAGACATTATTATTAGTCTACATTTATGGGCTTTCAGAAAAGAGAGAGATCATTATCTTTCACCCAGTGCGAACGCTTGCATATACATGACTATCATTGAGACACAGAGCATAATTTATATTTTTTCTTTGGAAGAAGAGATGAAGTGTTGTGATAACCATCTAATTTTTTTTTATTGATTTTCTGAAAAATGGGAACCAAATGCGACTGCTCTACACCACCATTTCCTCTTTCTCATACCACCATTGAGTTTTTTTTTTTTTTTTTTTTTACGTACACCACCAATAAATATGCAAAACTTAACAGAGAAGCCCAAACTCAAAACGCAAAACAGGATAATTTTCAACCAGATTAAACCCTCAATTGAGACTGATTCTCAAGCTCATCAAAACACGAAAGTTGTAATACTATGAGTTATCTGATAAACTCAACTTTAATCACTTGAAAATGTTTTGAAATGAGAAAATTATGACCATTTTACTAAAGTTGCGCAAATCTGTCTTGCAATGAAAACGGAATCATGTCCCTGACTTTCGACCAACTTATATGTTCGATCAAGATCTATTCTCAAGTTCATCTGACACAAAAATTGTAGCATTCCGAGTTATCTAATAAACACAACTTGAATCACATGCTTTGTAAGAAATCGAAAATGTATGTTGTCATCGGGAGGTATTAACCTAGTCCAGTCTTTTAACACATTGCAATGGACATGATTTTCCTCTGCAGAGCAAGCATTAGCATCCATGGATAAACTCAACCACCGATATCCACAATCCAACATGTTCGTCAAGATGAACATGATCTCCAGTTTATTGATTTAAACTAACATAATTAAATTCTAGAAAATGAAAAATGATAAGCATACCCCTCAGTACCTGTAAAAGCTTCATTAATTTGCTACTAATCCAAATAAATATTTCAGACGTTACAAAGAATCTATAAAAACTTGCTATAAAAAATGTTAAGCCTGTGTAAACCTTACTAATCGGGGGCAACCCTGATATTACAATCGATTACGAGTATATTGCAAAAAAAAACAAAATCTCAAAACCTCAAAACTGCACCTGCGCCATCTGGATGGTTACGATAGAGGATGCATTCCTTGGCAAAAAGCCCTAACAATGCAAGATTCACCATATGGTAGTCACTAGTCAGAACAGGAAAATTGGCAGATTGCTCCTGATTTCTACACTACCGTCTAGTCCCACAAAATTTAGGACTTCCATCTCTGCTCATTTTTTCAACACAGAAGTCAAAACTGAACCTCAGCAGAACTTAAGAGGTACCTTATTCAGATTGCTTAAGCGACTGCACCAACACCCCATTTTGTGAAGATGGAATTCGACCCCACCGCCCCAGCCGTGGTTCCTGTTGCAAAAGTGACTTTCTAATTTAGACAAGTGAAGATCACTCAAGCATAAAACTTAAGGAGATCAAGTTTAAAGGAACTAGAAATTAGGCATTAGACAACTGGAGGTAGAGATTTTTTATATGGTAAGCAGCTATATATGCATTACAAACTTGCCTTAAAATACTAGTAACATTTATAAAGAATTTAACCTTCTAAAGATGTGGAAGTCTACGCATGCAATATCTTTGGAGTGTTCAACGTGTGTCCAATACGTGTCCCACACGTGATTTCTTTACACAGACCCACTACCATTTGTTTTGTTAAAAATGAGTTTACCTTCTTGCATGAAATTTCCTTCTCCCTCTCATACTGCAATAAATCCAAAGCCATTTCCAAAGAGAAAAACCTACATTACTCTGCTCCTCGATAAATATCCACTTCCATAGAGAACCACTATGTTCCTTCCAAATTCCACCAACACCTTAACCCTTGCACCTATTAAACTTGCCAACAGACTCAACATGAGCTATGCATAGTTTCAACCAAGAATACCTTGCCTTTTTAAGTTTCAAATGTCTATGTAATCTTTAGAAGAATAATAGTCATATTTTGGAGCAAATGACGTCTATAATCAAATCAGATATGATCCGATGGTACGATATCGTAGGTGAAGATGAAATAAGTATGGGAATAAAAGTTTCTCCCTACATGAATCATTGGAACTCCCAAAGAAAACTAGTGCTTTCACTAAATTAAAAATGGTGACGATCTACATTGTCAAACAACTCTGAAAGAAGATAATCAAAATCACCCAATTGTATGGCAGCTGTGATAGTGTGGAAGCATGCCCAACCCACCTGTATGCTTCTTTTAATTTGATGCCTTCATGTGCAATCACAATCTGATCCAATCTATGTTTGACAAACTGAGAAAGACATTCCAGAGAGCAAGCTACTGCAAAACAACCTAAACATGAAGATAATCCTATGGGCCTCCCTACCAAACTAAAGGTCTAACAAACTGAGATGAAACTCAGCCTTGCACTATAAGGTTAGGAAAGATCCAGATGAATCAAGATGCAAAGGAAACATTTAATTTGAAGCTCGTATTGTGTTTAGGCACAATGATAATCTGCCATCAGTTCTATTATTCCATGGTAAAATGCCCCTAAAAGGCATCTTAATCCATTCCATGATGTTTGAAGCCACCTAAATCGCATCTCCTTAAGCTCTTGTCCCAGTGACACTTTCGGATTCGGAGATTGATGCGATCAACGTTGGCCATTTGCTGACAGCCTGATAAGGTTTTACAGAAAAAAAAAATTTCCTAACGAAATTCTGACATACACATTCAATGATTGTTCCCCTTCAATTTTTGAATGTCTAAGCCTAGAGTGTATAAAATTTATATTTCCATGCTAACATCTTAGGGTGTGTTTGGTTGCATAGAATCCATGAGGGGAACACTTGAATTCATGGGAGTACTACTTGTGTTTAAGGCAAATTTGATCAAAATGTGGTTGACCACTTATTATGAATTCTAGATTTTGGTCAAAAGAGGGAGTTGTACTCTCATGAAACATGGGAATCCAATTCTTTCGTGTGAGTAATGAGTCAGGATTTTCATATTTCATTGGAGTTCAACTGTCATTGATCAAAATCTAGAACCCATGATAATTGGTCAACAACATTTTGATCAAATATGTCTTAACAAGTGGTCCCTCATGGATTCCATGCAACCAAACTCACCCTAATATTCTTATTCCCTTCTTCACCCGCTCAATCAACGATCTGAATGTGTATTATACACAAGATTCAACTAAGTTACTCTTTATTCAATCTCTATTTTGAATTCCTCAACTTCCAATCACAATCTATCTTGAGCAACTCCAACGCATGGATTTCATAATGTCTTCACATACTACTCTTAGTTCTCTTAAGTATTACCTATTTTACGCAAAAACTTACTTTCATCCCATGCTATTTAAAGAACACCTACACCTTGTTTATGCATCATTCAAACCTGCTCGCCTCGTATCAGGCAACGACTTAGTGCTTGATGTGAACTTGCACCTAAGCATCAAAGCCTACAACTTCCAGGCCTAAGCAACTTAAAGAATATTAAATTTGTTTAAATAATAAAAATAAAAGGGCAATACTGGCAACTCACCAAACTGGGATCCTAGGATTAGGAGAGGAATTAAAGATGAAGAGCACCCCACTCCTCTCATGCTGCTGGAAGTATTTAACCAAACTGGCGTCTCTGACAGTGAGGACTTGTGGTGTTGGAATGAAAAGTCAGGGAAATTCTCTGTCCTTGACTCCCATGTTAAGCTAGAAACTCAACTTACCCCTTTTGGGCACAAAATCTTCTGGAAAAAGGAGATTCCCCCATTCCTCCAAGAGTTAATTTCTTTGTTTGGGACATGAGGCAAGAAAATATCCCAACTGTAGATAACCTTGCTAAGAGGGGTCTCATAATCACCAATAGATGTGTGATCCTTCAGCAGCATTAAGAATCACTTCTTCTCTTATCCCTTTTATAGAAGCCTGTGGGCCTCTATTTGCAATGAGGCAAACTTTCATCCGCCTATTGCATCCAATTTATTTCGTGGATTAATGCTTGGGATAAGAATGACCTTTCAGTGAAAATAAAGTGGTCTCAGGATAGGGTTCTTTTTCTACCTCGTGGATCATATGGAAAGAGAAATAAGAGACTAAATGGGTAGCTAGAGATGTTTCTCACTTAACCAAAGCAATCAAATCTCTGGTCTGATCTGGCAGTAGGAGTAATTTCAGACCAACCCCAACCACTTCATATGTGTATTTTGATAGAATATTTACTATGTAATTGTTGTGGCTTTGAAGTGCAGCTAATTGACCCCCTCACTCACGAGCTGGTATATCTCTTTTTCTATTTAATGCAAGTTCTTTGTTTTATTGATAAAAAATTAATAAGTGAAATAACAAATTAACTTATTTATGACTTGATGTCTCGCACCTAAACAAAAACCTCCCTAGACGCACAAAACATGTGAGATTGTTTCCTTCCCCTAAATCCATAACTGAATTGAAGACGAAAAGAAATGCCAACAGGAAAGGAAAAGAGTAAGAAGGGAGCAGGAATGGTGTGCCTCACATCATCTCTGCTCTAGTGTCCAATGCATCGTCAGTCCAATACCCAATGGCACCATTCTCAATTGGGTCCTTGTATCTTCCCTTTTTCTTCCTCTTTGCTCGCTTATCAATCTTCTTTGTTAAATTTTCCCGGAACCCTTTTGAGTTGTTTTTTTTTCTTTTTCCTCCTACCTCTTTCCTTCCTTGTAGCTTGTAGGGTTGATTGTCCATTTTTTTCACCCATATTCATAGTTGATTAATCCCAGATTTACTATGATTAATCACTACTTGGGCTCCATGCGAGATGATTGTGCACAGTGTTGTATGAATCGTAGAAAATCACGGATCAAATCGGCGATTTGACTCAAATCGGTCTACAACCGATTTAGATCACTAAATAAATCGTTTTCCACACAGATAGTTCCGAATTGAGGCCGATTCAAGACTTAAATCGCGATTATGGGTAAATCGTGTGAGTTGTATTTTGACTGAGTTCAAACTTATTATGAAAGATGAAATGAAGAAGAATTGAGGAAATTGAAGAAAGAAAGAAAGAAGAAGAATAAGAAAAGAGGAGGAAAAAGTACAAGTCATTTATGTTCATCCTACCCAAATGACGAACAAATAGGAAGTTGTTGTGTTTGAAATACTTAGGAAGCAAATCTCGAGAGAACTCAACTGGTCTCCACACGATGAAGGTCAAAACCATCTTCATTCCATGAAATCACATCGTCTACTGTTGAATCGTCACTGGTTGATACATTGATTTACAATACAATTTACGATTCACTAACATTGATTGTACACAAAATCGCTCAAGTGTAAACCAATTAAATTGGCAAATAATCAGGCAAGTTGTCGATAATTGCCAACTCAAGTTCACAGTTATCTAGGCTATACAACTCAAATCAACCCCAGTCCATTCGGGACTTCTTCCTTCATAATAAAATTCTGGTGGGATGCTAGGGAACAGGCACTCCAATCCTCATTCACCAAAAAGGATCGAGGTTAGAAATACAGGGGCTTGTGCCATATGAATATAACCAGTCTCTTAGGGTGAGGGTGATCCATAAAAACACTATCCACAATCATCTCAGATGTCATCACAAAAATAAGGGAGTCCAACTAGGGCTGTCAATCGAATCATTAGCTTTATCTGATTTTTATTTTACTATTTTACCTTTTATCGGATCGGATTTTAATCTCGTTTCATATTTAGCATAGGTATTTTTAACAAAATCAAAATCAATCAAATATCCATTGGCAGCTCTAAGTCCGACCACATAGTCGTTGTATGAATGAAAAACTAATCTCAATGAAGTTCCTTCACCACTGAGTGTCCCCAACAGAAATATCAACCTCAACTAACCCATCCAAAGATCTTCATGGATTTATCTATCAAACTATGTAAACATCGCTCATATATTACACCGCACCCTATTATTGACATATGAGAGACACCAATGACAAATAGTATAGTTATATCAACACCTGCTGAATTCCAATTCTCAATACCAGTTTACAGATTGAGTCTGCTTAATTAGGTCTTAAAGCACTTGGTGAAATTCAGAGTCTACAGAAGAGAGATTAACATAGACTAATAAAACTCTTCACATCTAAAGGGCATGTGCAAGAAATGGAAAAACCAATATTTGGAAAGCTTCAGAAACTAGAAATACCAATCAAAACATTGGATCATAAAAGAAAATAAACTGACAGAAGAAAAAAATGTCACCTTTCCAACTCCAGCTACAAGGAAAGCTCCAGATTTCGCAAAGGCTAGGCCATTAACAAACCCAACCTATATTACACCAACAATAAGGTTAACACATATTCCAATATGGATTATCATATAAGATCCATATGTTTATTCAACAATAGACTCAAATGAATCAACATCATTCTGAACAATACAGGAAGCTAATTAAATCTCCGCCACCAGGGAAAGTAATAACTAAAACTACAAATTAAGTGCCCAACTCATAATCTTTCAGTTAGGATAGCTGGAACCACCAAATCATACAACATATCCTCTACCCTAATTCCAAAAGGCTTCCTATGCTAAGGAATTCAGTCACCATTCAGGACGTCTCAATGAGGAATTGGAGGCAACAGGCAAGAATGGGAAAGTGCCAAATAGTAGGTGCAGTGTGTGAAACATTCAACTACAAGAATTAGAAGGGATTGATGAGGTTTGTGTAATACTTTTCACTGAAATTGTGAGGGCCTTATAATGGCACATACCACCATCAAGAACCCTCCCATATCAAGAACTTACTCCAGTATGCTCTGTAGATATGTACAGGGTGCAGTGCATATTTTCCCAGAGAGAGCTAAAGATTTTAGCTTCTGAAGCATCAAATTTCAAATATTAGTGTGATTGATTCCCAGGAAAAATTGCCATGAGAAAATTATAAAAACAAAAGGAAGAAATATGAGAGGAAGTGGGAAATATTTCTCCATCTTCAAGTTGAAGATGGCCCTATTTTGTGGCAAATATTTTCGTAGCTCCTGCGAAGAAAACATTTTCCACAATTTTGTAACAAATCCACAAGAAATATTTTCCACAACTTGTAAGAAACCAAGAGGATAGTGGTCATCACAAAATGTATGCTCTTTCCTTCCCCCTATTCTCACTTTTGACAAATTTCTTGGGAAATTTTTCCTTGTTATCAAACATAAGGTTAAATTATGCTATCTTCTTTTGTTCTGTTTCATGGCTACATAAGAATTTGGAAAGTCATAGTATTTTTTGTTTTAATTGTTGTGTGAGAGTCTGTGTAATGTATCATTCTATGTTTCAATCTACAGGCAGTCTAGCGTTTTCCGTGCAAAGAGGACAGGTTTTCTTTACTATTTTGCGTTAATAGCAATTAAAATAGGTATACTGAACTACAAATATTTGTAGATGAAGAAAAACAAAATGATGAATTGACAATTTTGCACATTTGATTTCTTTCTAACCTACTACACAGCCTGTCTCCAATGAATTCATGGGCTCACATCATCAGTATTAAAAAGAGTTTTAATAGAGTTTAACAACTACTAAGTTCAAATCGATCAAATATTTGTCTAAGGTATGTGTAGTTGACTTATTAATTGTTGCATGCATAAAGACATTCATGTTGGTGACACTTTGTTTTCTGATGTATATTACAATAGATAATGTATACTTTCAAGTAGGGTTTCAAATGATGTCTTGATCAAAGAAAAGTAAATAGTTCCATTGGTCCTGGGAAGTACGACGTAGGCAGCTTGCTCTTATGAGGAGGTAAATAAATAAAACAATCTAATGAAGAAAGGCAATGCATCCCATGTATTAATAAGTAATGCAGATCCATCATAACAAGAAACGAGCAGCCTACTTCAAATTAAAGTAGGAAACTCACCAGAGGAAGATCAAACAAGGGCTTGATACTTTTTATCTCACTTTCAATTTTCCATAAGCGAACCACGCCATTACCAGCTCCTGATGCAGCAAGATCACTGCTTCTACAAACAGAAACAGCACTAACCCAGGAAAGTGCAGATGCACAATCACCTTCAACTTGTAGGCTGCCATTTTCCACTGCAAAGAGAAACGAACCAAAAACTGAGGTTATGACAAGCAAAAGGGATAACTAAGACGCACATACCAAAGAAAAAAAAATTAACAAGGCAAAAGTGAAGTTAAATGTGTTGCATTCTCCTTGAATTTAAATTGACAAGATGAATTCAATTAAAATTAGTTGAATCCTCCTTCAATACAATCTAATTGGACAAACGGTAACAAAACGACGAATACTCCTCTCCTTACCTGGTTTATCTACGTTGAGAAATCCATTATCTTTTGTATCAAAGTGATCCTTTGATGACAATACAGAATGAGCATTTTTTACAATGTAAGCAGGTTTCTTTCGTGCTGTATTCCAGAGCTGAATACTTCCATTATCTGATCCAGATAGGAATTCAGCATCATTAATAAAACAGCTACACTCTAAAGATGTTGCTGGTGCGCGGAAAACCAACTGTGATTCCAGAGGTACCTGCAATTGGAACAAGTTGAACTCTTAACTGCGGAAGTACATGTAAAAGATATCTACAAAACATACTGCCTCCAGCTCTTTTGAGAAGGGTGTACAGCTTATTATTTGTTGTTCTCCAAACCTAAAGCCTTATGCAGCTCACTAATCCTCGTAAAACTATCCTCAGTTTGACAGAGAATATGTATTGCTTGTTTAAGACTTACTGATTTTCCTCATCTACATTAATTTGTTCTTCGCAGTCTTCTTCATCTTTACAATTTCACTACTATTCATCTTTTTCTTTGTTAAAAAATTGTCTTAATCCACTGAAACGAGATAACTCGAAATAAAGGTGAGTTTTCATGAAAGGGTTTTCAGGACTATAGGCTTTATTAAGGAGGTAAACAAGATGTTCTTTTAGGATGAAGTTAAACATCATTTGTGTTGTTTAAAATTGGCATGGCCAAAGATGTCATATGCAAAGTGGTTTTCTACGACATAATACAATTGGCCCTTTTAACCATTAAACTCTGAAAACTCACTCCTCAATCCCAATGAGGAATCATGCCTACAAAAATTTAATAACAAAGCAGCACCTAAATTGTTAGCAAATGTTATAAACTGTTTTTCAAATCAAACCTTGCAAGTTTTGAGAACGTGACGTAACAAAAGAAATGCTACGGAAACAACTTTTTTACGCCAAAACTAGTGCCTCATACACAAATGCAACACTTATTACTGTCTAAAATGTCTGCAGTCCATCAGAATGTCATGGCCACATAATAAATGAATAATCACTTATTTTTCAAAAAAAAATGAATAATCACTTTAATGCATCTTTTATTGGAAAAACTTATTTCCAAAGCGTAGTTCTTTGTGTAATATTCGGCTAAGTAGCTAACAAGTTTTAAAAACTACTATAGCTCGTGGTGAGTCACATTGTCAATGCTTGCTTGAACCCCAAATGCAATCCCCATCCCCATTTGAACAATTGGATGTAGTATAATGATGTAACACCCATCATATAACCTCAACATGGTATGACCAACAGACAAAAATTATGACCCTACCTTCCACAAGCGCATTGTCCGATCACGTCCAGCAGTGAGTAAGTGTTCTTTCCGTAGACAATCAAGTGTCAATATTTCTCCTTGATGACCAAACAATGTATCCATGTAAGCTCTGTCCTCAGCATTCCATAACTTGATTGTCCGGTCAAAGGACCCGGAAAACAATTGTGAAGTACCTTGCCTAAAAGTCACACATGACACAGGCCCTCTATGACCAGGAAATGCCTGTTGAGCCACAAGATTTTCATGCCATGTCAAAATAAATAAATAAATAAAATACAAAAATAGGGATACATTTTAAGCAGGCAACATGGAAGTAACATATGCAAAAGTTTCATTATCATCTTACAAATCACACACGGACAAGCACACCTAAATAACAAAACCTCAGCATCAATAATCATACCCAAAATCGGTTAAGAACTAAGATGAGATTAATCGGGGTTATTCAAAATTAATTGGAATTAATCGGCCTATATTTTATAAACATATTTTCTTTATCCTTCTAAGTAATATGTTTACTTCAAGAAAAAATTTAATGTGTATTAAAGTAGTAAACATCACTTATTGCAATATAAAGCAAATTTTAACAAAATTAAGAATTCAATGTATGATAAAGAAGTGACTCCATGCTCTTTAGTTTTGTTTATTATTTCTTTGGTTGTTTTCTCTTCTCTTTTCCCTTTTTTTTGTCATATACAAACTTCATTTTTCTTTCTCTAGCCTCTTCACACACTCTTGGTATTGCCTTAGGGGTAGGAATTGATGAAGTTAAGGCAAAACAGAAAATCAATAATTTTTTTTCTCATTTGTTTATAGCACATTGTGGGAAGATCGCATTGCTTGGAGAACCAAAATCCATGTAGCTGACCCCGAAAATCTCGGGAATGGGCTATGATGATGATGATGATGATGATTTGTTTATAGCACATTATCACGGACCGATTAATCGGTGTGTTTTGAAAACGATTAATCGTTAAATCAAACAAAAATCACTATTACTCGGACAAGAAATTATTCAAATGATTAATTCAAAAATCGTATCGCTCTACTAGGGAGAAGAGATTAATCACCAATTTTAATAACATAATCAGCGCTTAAAAACTAAAAACACGAACTACTCTCTCTATAACATGTTATCTCCCATATCATTCTTGCTATAAATCCACCAAGTAGGATGACCAACAAAACTCATCTTCTTTGCCACATTCTTCTTAAGAAATGTATAGAAGACACCATCAGTTTCCAATGTGATAATTTGTAAAAGGAAAGACAAGCACCGTGAATGGTGTAACCTGAGCATGCATGAATTGAAAAGAAAATTACCTGGATATGTTGTCGCACACGGGTATCCCATAAATGAACATGACGATCTAGCCCTCCTGTTGCCAAATATCTGCCATCAGAACTAACTGCTATTGATAAAACATGTTTACTCCACTTGGTAGATGGATTTTGGGGATTCTTTGCACCATGTGAACTCATCACTGCCTTATTTGGCCAAAAGTACTTTTCACTTTTCCCAGTCTCTACATCCCACTGGATAATAGTCCCATCTTTTGAAGCTGAAAAGCCCTTTGAGTCATCCTCAGACAAAGCTACTGCAGTAACAGGCTGGCGATGCTTCACTAATAATCGAAAGTTTTCAGAAGTCTCTGGTCTCTGAATCCTATAAAGTTTAAACAACCTAATAAGTAATGAAACTTGAAAGATACAAGAGAAAGAAACCATGATATGCTCAATATGCACAACACCTTCTCTGTGCATGACATGAATGAGTACCACAGGAGCACATATTGCCCGTCATCAGCTACACCATCAGCTTGAGCCCGATAAGCACAGCAAATGATGGTCAACATGCTTAACAACAACTACATTGTAGCATTTATCCATGTCATATACGGAGAAAACCATTGGTGTTTAATGAAATCATCCAAATTTTTCATAAATTAATAAATTTGATCATTAGTTAATCCTACTCAACAAAAGACACATAACAAACAATGGGGTTTGCATAGAATGTCCGAATTATTACTAAAGCAGTCTAAGGGATAAAAGGGTATCTAAGAATAGAATGAAGTAGAATACTTGGATGCAATCAATCTCTGAACTCTCCCACTGTCCTCAAGCTGCTGTTGCTGCAACTTCTCTGCAACTAGCGAATCCCTCCTTCCAAGCCTGGCCTCTTCATCCTCATCACTCTCATCGTCATCCTCTTCCTCCTGTTCCCTGGCCGCAGTCTCTCGCACCCAATCCACATGCGCCTTCGCCAATCTCAGCCGCTTCTCTGCAGCCGTCTCTTCCGCAAACTCGTCCTCTTCTTCCTCCGCCCTTGCTCCATTGTACCGACCTTCATCATCATCTTCACCCCCCTCCTGGTCGCTCTGGTCGCTGTTGATTTCCTCATCGAGCACGCTCCGCCTCCTCTTGGTCCCTTGGAAGAAGGAGTCTTCGTCGATGGACGAGGAGAATCTCTTCTTCTTCGCCAGGGTTGATGGTTTCTTCTTGCTCGTCTCTCTCCTCGCCATGGTTGGAATGGACGAAAGGTGGGCTTTTTAGGTTAAATGAGGGATCTTTAGGGGAAGAAATTGAGATTTGGGGAAGACGCCGCTTTGCTCAAGGAGGGAAAGGGTTTAAGGTTTTGGCTGCGCGCTTTGGGCTGGTTTTGGTGTTGAGAGGTTCTTTCTGTGTTTGCGCTTTAGGCTATGGGCACCCTGTTGAGGGGCTACAGGGGAGTGAAGTTTTGAAATGTTATTTGAGCCGGTGTAGGTGAGGTGAGGTGTGATCTAGTTAACTGCACAAGTATGTGTGCTGAGTTGGCAGGGTGCAAATCAACCAATACTAGTAGTGTCGTGAAGACCGATCAAGAGCTAGAAAACAAGAGAACCCAAGAAAAATCAGTAATCGTATTCTTCCAACACCTAGCAACCCCCACAAATCAAATCACCCAATGCCCCGTTTCAAGAATGTTACTATTATAAATAAATTAAGGAAATATTGTCGTAAACATTATATAAATATTTCTATCTTAGGGTTAGACAGTGACGGAGCCAGAATTTTTGTCGATGGGGGCGGAGCGATGTCATAATTAATTAAATATAATATAAAAATTAGTTACTTTAACATGATTTTTTTTTAAATCCGAAATTCTTCCTGGCCTGAAAAAACCAGCGAGGTTGCTGCCTGGGGGGCAAAAGTGTATTTTTGCTCCCCAGACAGCAAACCAAGCAGGGGGATCCAGGCACTGTAGAATTACTACTATATTTATTGATTACTACTATAGCAAAAAGGGGAGTACAACAAAGACAGTCATTGAAGATGATTACTATTATATTCATTGAAGATGATTACTACTTATAGAAACACAACAGAAGAGAAGGGTTTGAATCGTTGATTACTACTACATGAAGAAAATGAGGAAGAGATTGAGTTGCTTACGATTTTTTTGTGGAGATGACCAACACAATGATTAATGAAGGCATCTGGTACCTAGAAAAAGAAGAATAAGGTGGTTTGTATCCTACTGGATCTTGTGAAGATGAGCTCAAATAACTCAATAGTTATAGATCTTTGAAGATGATGAAATATAAGGGTTTCCCTCATATTATCCAATCGATGGAGTGTGAAGAAGAAACTGTGGATTTTGGTTTCTTTGAGGAGCAATTCTAACTGGCCTAGGAAACCAGCCTGGTAGGGACCTGAGGGGCGAAAATACATTTTTGACCCCCTATTTAAAACACCTTTTTGGAGTATGTGTTTAAATAGAGGGGGCAAAAATGTATTTTTGCCCCCCAGGTAGTGGTTTCCCAGGTCCGCTAGAATTTATGTTCTTTGAGAGATTTGAGGGATTTAACCTCTATCTCTAACTCTAAAAGTAGAGTTTGAATTTGATATGTACATGATTTGAAGGATGAAGTCATGGTTGAAATGAAAAGTGAGAATAGAGGAGCAAATTAAAAACTAATTGAAAGACAAATAAATTATTTTAAAAATAAAAAAAAAATCTCAAAAGTCACATGCCCCCACCTTAATCTGTGCCTGAGGTTAGATCTTTTCCAATAAGTGAGGATATTTGAGAACTTAGGTTTGGAAACCAAGAGATCGCTACCTAATGCCCAAAATGTCATTGCATGCATGCACCTTATCTTCAACCACCATTTTGGGGATTAGGTCTCAGATCGTTAGATATGATTGCACAATATGAATGTGAGATCTTATATCGTTTGCTACGTCACCCACTACTGGCAATTACCCAATATTGGAAACCACCCACGATGATAAAAACCCACAACCAGCGTTATCTCATCACATTCTCCACAACTGACACCAATTTCTTTTCTCTTCAATCACTATAAGTAGGATGATCGAAAAAAAGGAAGGGGCTCAATTTTCATTATTCTCACTCTTACAACTTCTGCTTACTGTTCATTTTTTTCTGGTGATCTTTCTCGATCCTCTCTTTGTACAAACACTACAACACACATCCTCATTGATAGCATTTGCTAATAGTGTTTTTTACAAATGTGTTATCAAAAGACAATTTTGAATGACTTTAAACATTAAAAACACTGTAAAATTTTGGCGGGCTTTTTGGCGCTCTCTCAAATATTTGACTTAGCGCGATCCTTTTCTCTCCCTCTCGACCAAATATTTTAGTACTAAACCTAAAACCAGAACCACCCTTCTCGTCTCTCATCTCTCTGCTCGCCTCTCTCACTATCCTTCACCCTCTCTCCCTTTGTCGCCCTCCATCTCTTCATCTCTTTCCATCCCTCAACCTCCCTCACTTCTCCTTCCATCTCCCTTACTGCTCCCTCCATCCCTTCATGCTCCTTCCATCTCTCTGCCGCCCTCCATTTATCCGTCGTTCTCTCTCCCTTTTTTTGTCGCTCGATCTCACTCTCTCGCAGTCGCTGCACCTCTCTCTTGCACTCAATTCGACAGTAGTTCTTCTTGTCTTTCTAGGGTGTTCTTCTAACATCAATGCCCCAAATTGATCGATTTCTCCGTCCCCAAAGAAGACTATGTTGCTGAATAGGCCTGGTCTTGCATGACTGGTATGATTTCCTAACAACCCTTTGAATAAAGTTTCGACTTTTATGTTGAATGTTAGCTGAATTTCTCCCGGCATCCCAAAATCGTATAGGATTTCATCAGATCTACACACCTGTCGAAGGTTTTACTTCAAATCTCATTCGATTTAGGGAAAAAAGTTTGAATCTACGTTTTTTTTTATAAAATGTGGATCTTTATTGTTTGGTTTGTGTTATTTTTCTTATATTAATTGACTCATTTTGATGTTGGAATTACAGTTTTCGAACTTATTTTTCTTTGATTAATTGACTCATTTTGATATTAGTGTTTTTCTCAGGCTTCTATGTGTCTAAGTGTCGGCGAACATCAATGCTTTTCAAACTTGCAGCTATACAAACTTTTATATTCTAAAAGATAAAAAAACATAAATAAATTTAGGTGAGAAATCGATTCTATGTTTAAATTTCAATGGAAATGTTTCCTTGCTTTCTTTTTTTATTGTTCTATGATCCCATTTTGTGAACTTGAATTAAAGAAACTCTCAGTTTCAACTACTTTGCCATGCTTATTTGATGAGTTTCAGTTCAAATTTCACTATTGTTTGTATGTATGTTCTTTGGATGAGATCTTTTTAAGTGTTCATAGAAGCCATTTTTAGTCCTACTCTTTAATTATCTTCTTAAAATGTGAAAATCTTTCTCTATTGCTACTGTGTTGTCACTAATCTTACTTATTTATACCACGAGTTGCTGGAGAATCCAATACATGAGCTAGAATGCACAAATTGATCAAAATAAAAGGCATGCTTCTCAATAATTGTATTCTACAATACCGATTTGTTTATTCTTGGATTTATGGTATTTAAAATTCACTGCTCTTCTTTGTGGGAACAAAATCTTCCAACATTTATGTAGTTACACTCTTAAATAATTTGAAACAAATCCACTATTAAAGACTGAAAAGCTAGATGGAAAGTGGGTTTTATGCATTTTATTTCCTTGACATTCAACCATACCAGTGTAAGATGTTTTTGTTGTAGTCAACTTGTTGTAATTGTGCAAAGTTTTCTCATTAATGGAGAGTGGCTTAGTTGTACCTATGATCTTTATCTCTTCAGGTTCTTCTACAATTGGAGATAAGCATAGATACCCTTATCATTGTATATGAATATGACAACAAATGTTGTGGGTTTGTTTAATATTGTGTAGTGTTTTCAGTTCTTAAAGTAGTTAAGATTTTGGGTGTGGGTTGTCTTGGAAATAGCTCAATTGAATGGTAAACTAGTATCTGATTATGTAAATTTACATATTTAGCAGCTAAATTTTGGAAACCCCGAACACTCAAATTTCTTGAGATAGACTGAATCATGCATGAATTTCAATCTATAAGTATACCCGGTGTTCGACTTGTGATTTTAATATGCTGAATAAATTACCATAGTACTAGAATACATGATGTTGAGTGTTTTTAAGCTCGTACTTGCATTAATCCATCTTCAAACTTGGATAAGCATTTGACACCCAAAATGATAATTGTGAAGTAGTCTATTAGTTCTTACTGGTTAGGCTATTAATAGAATGTACCATTGTCTAATGCATGTTCCGGTTGTTTGTACACATTATTTACAAGGGTTTTTTAGGCAAACAGTAAAAAAATGTAGATTTCATTTCATAAATTGATAGATAGATAGATAGATAGATAGATAGATAGATAGATAGATAGATACTGCTCTCATAAAGTAATTATGTTTTTTGTCAAGATGAAGAGTTGAATCTTAGATGTTTGCATAAATGGTTGTTTCAATTAGGCTAGTACTGCATTTATGTGGATAATTATGTTTGGTTATTCTAATTGAGTTTTCGATTTTATATTGGGATCTGTTTGGTCTCCACAGTGGGAACTCAGTTTCATGAAAATTGTGGTGTCCCAAAGCTTCTCTGCGATCCCCACACACACTTAAGAAATTTCAAGTATTTCTTCTTCATGGGGCTTCTTTGATGATTTTTTACTTTGGTATGTGTGAGATTGAATTGAAATTTTTTCTATTTTCATTTGCTTGAGTTATTGCATTTTTTCTATTTTCTATTTTTATTGTGGAGATGGAGTTGTTAGTAAGTGTTTGCATTGGCTTTAGTTATTGTCATTGAGGTCAACATGTGTCAGTCCTAGTAGTATTTGGTAGGCGATTTATGGTTGTTTATGCTTTGCAATGAAGGCTCAAAAAGCTAAACACTTTTGAAATACCTCCATACTAATGTCATTACCACTGGTTACTACCACTTGAACATATGGATGAAGCACTGCCAGCCACACCCCTACTCATATTTCCACCATAAGGGGTTTTATTGTCATAACCACCAAGCATTTGTTGCCCCTTCCTGATATTGTTGTTTGGGCAGTTCTTTGCCAATTTATGCGTAAGCAAATAATTATGACTTGCTTTATTTATTTTTCAAATTTGCTGTGTTTATTTGTTTTCTCACATACTTTTTATTCCCTCTGCTTTGTTTAACCCCATGTATAAATTTAGTTTGATTTGTGGGTATTTACTGATTTGGTAAATCGTTTATACTTTATCCTTTAGAACAAATCTTTGTGGGTAAGGTGCAATAGTGCAGTGGTTCAAATGTTTAACAAACTGCAACACTAAACTGATTACATTATTAGTCACCATTTGGCACTAGGCTTTAAATGGGTCTCGTTTAGTACAGTGATTTAGTAAAGCTTTGTGTAATATATTGAATTTTTGTTCGTGTTTGATTGATTCACACTAAAGTCATGCAAACCAAATAACTAAGAAGTTAAAGGCAGAATGCTAAGTCTTGTTGTTTATGTTTGCCAACTAAAACTAGACCAGAACTCCGTGAATTTGGAAGGGACTTAGTGGAATAGGGAACCAAGTTGGAATATGAAGTTGTGGTTTAGTCAGATTGGATTGGCTTTTTCAAGGAGCTATCCCAATCTAACAAAATCTGAAGATTCACGGAATAAAAACTTAGTTTATTAAAACTATGAGGGGCAGAGCTAGGTTGGTGAAATTCTTCGGAGTGTTCAAGTGTTCTTTTAAGCTATAAGAATTTGATGCTTTGAAAATACACAATCTTTGCATTTTGCTAAAACTTTGAAATTTTCTCACAGTGTTGTCTTTTTAGGAATTCATAATACATATTCCTCTATCTTAGGAATGTCTTAATTTTTACTATTTGCAACAATTCGCTAATGAACATGATTATATTTATCTTTATGTGTATGAATTTGGTACTAGTATGTTGTTTTAACTCATTATGTTGATTTGTTGCCTATCAAACACCTTTGATTTTCACGCTGTCTTTGAATCGAATATTGCATAGTACAATTTTTTTTAGTTATGAAACTTTTGTGGTAGTTTTTTGGGGTTATACACCAAACTGAGATGTTACAATCTACACTTCAATTTGAGAATGGGTGCAATAGGAATAGAGAAAAAATGGTTATTGGTTAATTTGCTTATTAAACTAACAATGGGGTGATTGGGTGCACTTGCTTGATAAAATGGTTATTGGTTACTGTATTGTTTGTTAATGATGTATTGCACACATTTTCACAATGGAAATTTATATTCAATGGAACTCGCAAACTTTGAATTATTGGTCTTTCTTGGTGTATACTCTTTGAAGTGTCTGTATGTTTGGCCTGGTTTGCATGTTAATGACCAACAAGCAGATGCTGCTCTGTTTTAGTTGATTATGAACTGCTGTGTATTTTGGTTTGCATGTTGAGGTTTAGATTGACATTGGGGCATTGGAATGATCAAATTTTTATATGCATTGTCAGACTGATTATTTTGTTGTTGCGAGCTGTTTTACAAGCTGGTAAGACCCTGTTTGTAGTAATATTTTCAGCTGTTTTGGTAATGCAGAGTTGTTGTCCTGTTTTGAGAGTTTGGCAGCAGTCTTCATTTATCTCTATCTTGAGTTTGTGGATGTAGGCTTGTCATTCGGTGATATTGGTCAGTTGTAAAACTGTTGGGTGTTGGCTATATGTCTTTTGCTATGAAAGTTTCAGAATTTTGAAGCTAAGTGGACATTGTCAATGTGCCATGTTTTATTTAGTTTCTATGGTTGTTTCGGGCAAAGTCGTAACGTGCTCTCGCATACTTATTTTGGAAGAACCATGTATTGACTTATTTTGGATTCTATATACTGTATTGACGAGACTTAATTATTTTGTAAGAACCATGTATTGACAGTTGCACCTTTATATACATAGTTGGATTATATTAATGTTGATGTTATTTTTATATAGTTGAGTTCTATTTACTATTGCAATTTTATTTAGTTGGATTGTATATAAGTAGCAGAGACAAATTGCAAATGATACGTAAAGTTAAAATAAATTAGCATAAAAAAATTCGTCGAAAATGCTATTAAATGTACATTTTTAATAGCGTTCCAAAAACACTATAAATGTAAACCTTTAATAACATTTTGGAAGTGTAAACTTTTAATAGCATTCCAGAAACGCTATTAAAGGCACACTTTTAATAGCGTTCCGAAAATGCTATAATGTAGTGACATTTTTAATAGCGTGGGCTGACACAGGGTGTCTGATAATGCTATCTTATCCTATAATAGCGGTTTTAGCATGCTATAAATGATGATTTGTGGTGTAGTAAAGTCTATGTACTTCGTCTCCCTTACAGTTGATAAGGGTTTAACCCATATTCCCAAAAGGACTCCGGGGAGCCTAATCACTCTCCAATATCTTAATTATCCACCACCTTTCCAGACCCCACATCATACACATGTAAGAAGAGACAAATTGGATACCAGAAACAATGAATGCAAGTTGTCATTGCCAAAATTACATAATGATCTTGACCATATTCGTGGGTCAAAGAGTTTCATAAAAGGTTCTTGGTAAAAAAAAAGTGTATGAAAGATCCCACTGAATCCAATTTGGTCCACGAATCTAAGAAATATTGAGAATTCTTGATCTTTCTCAATACCTCACTAAACTCGACCACTACTACAAGTAGTACTACACCTTTGATACATTGATATAACATTAATCGACTTTTTTTAAAAATGTGACACTAGTAGTAAGAAAAATGCTTGATACATGTGTTTTTTCTACTCTTTTTTAGTTTCTGATTTTTCGTTAGTTGTGCTATGTTGTTCTTCCCGCGGAATCACAAAGAAATTTAGCCCTAAGAAAAAAAACTATAATTTACTCCTCAGAGATGATACTAAAAACTCAGTTTTGTTCTTTTGTTGCTCACCATAGTTGTTCATTAGAGGATGCGATTTAAAGTTTAATAATATCTTATTAGAAAATTTTAAAACAGCTAAAACCAATTTTTATTTTTATTTTTTACAACACCCCCCTCCCCCTAGTTGGTAAGGGTTTAACCCGTATTCCCATAAAGACTCCGGGGAGCCTAATCACTATCCAATTCCTTAATTTCCCACCACCTTTCCAGACCCTACATCATACACATGTAAGAAGAGACAAGTTGGAAACTAGAAACACGGAATGCAAGTCGTCATTACCAATATTACATAAGGATCTTGACCATATTCGTGGGTCAAAGAGTTTCATAAAACGTTCTTGGTTGAAAAAAAGTGAATGAAAGATCCCACTGAATCCAATTTGGTCCACAAATCTAAGAAATATTGAGAATTCTTGATCTTTCTCAATACTTACCTAAACTCGACCACTACTACAAGTAGTACTACACCTTTGATACACTGATATAACATTAGTCGACTTTTTTTTTATAAACTGGGATAGGTAAGAAAAATGCTTGATACATGTGTTTTTTTCACTTTTTTAGTTTCTGATTTTTCGTTAGTTGTGCTATGTTGTTCTTCCAGCGGAATCATAAAGAAATTTAACCCTAAGAAAAAAGTTATAATTTACTCCTCAGAGATGATACTAAAAACTCAGTTTTGTTCTCTTGTTGCTCACCATAGTTGTTCATTAGAGGATGCAGTTTAAAGTTTAAACAAGCTAATTTCTTCATAGAAATTTTAAAAACAGCCAAAGTCAACTTTTTTTTTTAAAAACTAATAAAACTATATTCCTCAACCCCTCGTTGGTAAGGGTTTAACCCATATTCCCAAAAGGACTTCGGGGAGCCTAGTCACTCTCCAATACCTTAATTATCCACCACCTTTCTAGACCCCACAACATACACATGTAAGAAGAGACAAGTTGGATACCAGAAACAATGAATGCAAGTTGTCATTGCCAAAATTACATGAGGATCTTGACCATATTCCTGGGTAAAAGAGTTTCATAAAACGTTCTTGGTTGAAAAAAAGTGAATGAAAGATCCCACTAAATTCAATTTGGTCCACGAATCTAAGAAATATTGAGAAATCTTGATCTTTCTCAATACATCCCTAAACTCGACCACTACTACAAGTAGTACTATGCCTTTGATACACTGATATAACATTAGTAGACTTTTTTTTTTTTTTTTTTATAAACATGTGACACTAGTGGTAAGAAAATGCTTGATACATGTGTTTTTATACTCTTTTTTAGTTTCCGATATTCCGTTAGTTGTGCTATATTGTTCTTCCAGTGGAATCGCAATAAATTTAACCCTAAGAAAAAAGTTACAATTTACTCCTCAGAGATGATATGAAAAACTCAATTTTGTTCTTTTGTTGCGCACCATAGTTGTTCATTAAAGGATATGGTTTAAAGTTTAAACAAGCTAATTTCTTAATAGAAAATTTCAAAACAGGCAAAGCCAACTTTTTTTTACTAATAAAACTATATTCCTCCCGCCCCCACTCCTCAAAGATGATACTAAAAACTCAGTATTTTATTTTTTGTTGCTCGCCATAGTTGTTCATTAAAGGATATGGTTTAAAGTTTAAACAAGCTAATTTCTTAATAGAAAATTTTCAAAGCAGGAAAAGCCAATTTTTTTTTTTTTAATTTATTTATACTAATAAATTATATTCCTCAACCCCTCCCAAAAGTGTCTAATTACAAATTCTCAACAATACCCAGTTACTTGTATATATCTTGCCCTATACCAACTACAAACTGTATCGTATACCCCATTTGCTACACCCCAATATTGGATGGATTAAATTAGCTTAACACCCTCAAAAGCTCCCACAAACTTAATGCAAAACACCCACCCAAATAAAAATAAAAAATGTGTGCCTTGCAAACCTTAACCATAATAGTATCATCTTCACTTTGAGATGTGGTGTTAATGGGAGGAAGAATTGTCTATTGTTTCTTGAGACCCAATGAGTAGTCGAACTCTCAAACTTGTAAAAACTCCCAATAAAGCAAACATCCGCCTCCAACACCATTACACGAAGTTTGAAAACATTTTATTGGTCCCTTTTCCACATACCAATGTTCTTATCAGTGGTTCAAACTAACATACACATGACAAAGAAACTACCAACTACCAATTCCCATTCTTTCTGATTTCCCACCCCATCACACCGCAAAATTTAGTGAAACATCCATGTGTCCAACCAATACTCCCTTCAAAAAATGTTTATCTTCTCAATCCTTAACCCAAATATTATTTTTCCCATATACATAAATCAAATGTATCAACAACTTTTCCCATATGCAGAAGCCAAATGTATCAACGACGCTTTATGAGCACCCAACCCCTTAATGGCATCATCATGAACTTCAATTGATTCCAAACACTTAACCTGTTAAGAGACCTACCCCTTGAACACTTGTTTTAAACATGCAATGACTACCTGTTTGATGAACTTGCCAGGGTAGTTCCTAGTATAGGCATTCTACAAACAAATCCATAAAACATTCTCCTATGACCTTGTTGACACTTGATACCTTCCATACTCTAACCCTCCCTTCCCATATTCTAATCGGAACGTCTTTGGCGGGTTGTAAATACCTTATAATTAATTCATTAATTAAAAAAAAACAATAGTATTGAAGACAAAATTCATATCACATCGAAGCACTGCTACATGTTAAGAAAAAAAGAGTACGAGTATACAAATCTCAGAGCCTCCCCCCAAATAAAAGAAGTGTGAAATAGGGGAGGGGCTCAAATGATATTTAATTTGAAGAATGAGGAGAGTGAAACTGACTCACTCCAAATTAATGAGATGAAGGAAGCCGTCTGAACCCCAAAACCGTGACAGGTGAAAGTGTTAAGTCAGAGTGAGTTGACATTTGATGGATTCAAATCGAATATACTTAGTCAAGTCGATTGAGAATTAATGAATGCATGAAGTGGGAGGTAAGAATTCTAACTAGAAAAACAGAACCCACAAGCAAGGACCACACGTACAATCAGCTACACAGACTGCGGAGAAATCAATTTAAGGTTGAATAAGAAGTGCAAAGCAAGTTCGGGTTGAAACGTGGGTGGAACTCAAGTGGAATTGAGTGAAATCAAGGCAAGATGGTTCGAAGACGGGCTTTGACGATAGGTTTGAAGAAGATGAGAAAGATGAAGTAGAGAAAATAAAGACGGGTGAGAGTAGTGGACGAGAGATAGTAAGCCACCCACCCGTTACCTAAAAAAAAAAAAAACCTAACTTGTGTATATTTTGCATTAAAAAAATTTGATGCATTTGCCTCTTCCTAATTCATCACGCTTTCAAGTCCATGTATAAGTCTCTCCTCTAAGGTGGATCAGCCCTGATGGTTTTTTTCACTCTCATCCCACCACATACTTGCTCAATCAATTGCCCTGCCCCATCACAATTAACAAACAGATCTTATAACAAATGATATGCCTGATGTCTAGATGTCTCAGGCTCAGGCTGCTCATTTGCCCATAAGCTCCGACAATTGCCCAAGCTTTTTACAGTCTCAATTTCAAGGCTGCAACTTCTTCAATTAACATATGGATTTAGTTCAGGATATGATATTGGTTCGAGGAAGGTTTCATTCCTCCTTTTGGTTCAATTAATCTAATGTCCGTAATAACTAAGAAACCAACAACAACCTCCCTGCTTCCACAATATGGATGTGGATGCTCTTGTAAATAATAATGGGTGACAGAGACAAATAGTAAGTCTAATTCCTAAATGAACCGAGCCAAAGGTCCGAAACCCTGAACTTCACACAACCTCAGCCGTTGGATGATCAAAATCTAAACTCTGATGGACACGGGTAGATGTATATAAATATCCGCTCAGGCCTCTCAACACGACCTCTTTTCTTCTAGGCTCCAAAACCCTTAAAACAGAGCGCGAAGCTACAAACCCTAGCTCTCCATAGTAGAGAGAGAGAGAGAGAGAGCTCTCTCTTCAGATCTGCAGAACAATCATGGCGAATTCGAAGGTGTTGTCACAGAGAGAAGCCGACATTCAGATGATGTTGGCGGCCGATGTTCACTTGGGCACCAAAAACTGCGATTATCAGATGGAGCGTTACGTCTTCAAGAGAAGAACTGATGGTCAGATCCTCCAACTTTACTATTTGTTTATTGATTTTGTTTGTTTTTTGTTGTTGTTTTGATGGTTTCGTTGTTGATGAAAATTAATGAGTAACCAAAGTGGGTTTGAAGGAAAAAATGGATTCATAGATCTTTGTAGCACTACTGTTTGATTAAATATCCTACATACAGATGGGCCGCTGTGTAGCTGGCGCACAATAGCTCATTGGTAATTCAGTTAGATTAGATTGAATGGTTGAGTTTATTGAATAAGAGATTTATTAATTTACATGTTAATAGAATTTAATTTGATGGGTATTTGTACATAGATTCGATTTGACTCTCCTTTCAATCAAAATGTAATTTCTTATTTGGCGTAATTTCTGTTTGTTCTCAACTCTGAAGAACTGGGTGCAGGATTAGGGGAACTCATAATTTTGTTTAGGTGCATTGTCATTGATTATGTTCAAGCATAATGGTAGAAATGTTAAATGGATGTCAATATGGGTCTGGGGTTTGTCAATGCATATACAGTGACATACCCTTTGTATTTGTTAACATCATAACATGCTATTCACAATTGGCTTTCAGGTATCTACATTATCAATGTTGGAAAGACCTATGAGAAGCTGATTATGGCTGCTAGAGTTATTGTCGCAATTGAGAATCCACAGGATATTATTGTTCAATCTGCTAGGCCATACGGGCAGAGGGCTGTCTTGAAGTTTGCACAATACACTGGTTGTCACCCCATTGCAGGTCGACACACTCCTGGAACATTCACAAATCAGCTGCAGACATCATTCAATGAGCCTCGTCTGCTCATCCTGACTGACCCTAGAACTGATCACCAGGTAATTCAAGGCTGAATATTACTGCCTCGGAAGTTTATGGACTTCTTGTTTGCAATCCTTTTGATTTTTTCCATGAACTTGAAAAGCCCCAAGTGGAGTAACATCTTTAATTTAAAACCTCAAACTCATGTCATGTTATAGACGAGTCACTCTATCTGACAGTTTCTGTGTGTCATGTCACGAAATTTGCAACTTCATCTGATCCATTTTGATTAGAATGACGAAAAAACAAGTATTCATTAAACATCCATATTTTGATAAATTACTGAAACATGGGTACTCTTTGTTATTGGAAAAACCTGGTAGATTTGAATTTTGTTAATGAATATTCCTTACGTCCCAATATTGAAAAGAATTGAAATTATCTGCAGCCTATAAAGGAAGCTGCACTTGGGAATATCCCTACCATTGCCTTTTGCGATACTGACTCGCCAATGAGTTTTGTTGATATTGGCATTCCTGCCAATAACAAGGGTAAGCACAGTATCGGATGTCTGTTCTGGTTGTTGGCAAGGATGGTTTTGCAGATGCGCGGCACAATTCTTCCTGGGCGGAAATGGGATGTCATGGTAACAACAATCTAACGATCTTACTTCTTTTGTGTTCATTTTATTCCTGAACCTTCAGTCTGATTCTTGCTTTTCATGTCCAGGTGGATTTGTTTTTCTATAGGGAGCCTGAGGAAGCTAAAGATCAAGAGCAAGATGAAATTCTTCCTCCTATTGAATATGGAACTACAGATTACCAAGCTAACCTTCTTGCTGGTGATCAGTGGACAGGCGGTCCAATTGGCGATGCACAGTGGGGTCCTGAATTGGGTGCTGCTCCTGCCGTGCCTGACATTGCTGGTGTTCCTGTTGTTCCTGGTGTTGAGTGGACTGCAGCTTCAGGTCAGATTACTTCTCGGAGCATTACTTGGCTCTTTTCCTACCCCCCTTCCAATTAATAGTTATATGCCTTATTCTTGCAAGAAACAAAGTATCTGAAATTAGAACCAAAATTATCATTTGTAGAGTACCTTATTGGGTACCACTAGTGCTTCTTGCAAGGAACAAAGTGTCTGAAATTAGAGCCAAACTTATCATTTGTAGAGTACCTTATTGGGTACCATTAGTGCTTCTTGCAAGGAACAGTGTCTGAAATTAGAGCCAAACTTATCATTTGTAGAGTACCTTATTGGGTACCACTAGGCTGCTAATAACATGGATCTCCAAAGATCTGGGTATTGGCAGGCAAACCAGATCGTTATTGGGAATATATCCATTATTAGGGAAGCATTGATGTTCAGTCATGCTAATCTTAGTTTTTATGCTAGTGTTTATAACTTTTTTCCCGTTTTCGATTCTCACACTGACACCGCTCGCTAACAAGTTCTTTTACCCACTGCAGTGCCTTTGACAGGTGAGGGTTGGGATGTGGCAGCTGCACCTATTGCTGCAGCACCACTACCAGTACTTGATCCCACTGTTGCTGGAACTCCTGCACCAGCTGGCTGGGAATGATGATTTTTTTATTTTTTATTTACTGATTTCTTAAATGATCCACCAACTAGTTTTGTATTTCGCATAATTTACCTTCAGGATAAATTTTCTTTTTGATCGATGAGTTACTAAATGTGGTTAATTACAATTTTGAATTTTCCCCAAATTAGGTGAATGTTTAAAGGTTTGATTGTTTTCTGCTATATTCGTTGTCTGCATGTTTATTTATATGTTCATTTTATTTGAATTTTGCTGGCATTGGCACCAGTGTGCCAGTTTATCTGAATTAAACGCATAGGGTTGGCATGCTGTCTGGCCAACGATTCAAACAGATCAATTTTGTGCTGAATGTCCCACAGCTGTACAATTGGCTTCATAGGAACATGTGAACTACAAAAGCAAAGCTTAGATATAGAGATTAATACACATTTTTGAAATAGACAGGTGTCTGACTCTCCTGCAGTCCGACCCTCCCACCCGTTAGTTTACCCACCAAAACTGAGAGGGAATATCATGTTCAGAACATGGAGGGAGGGAGAGGGTTGGTAGCAGCAGAGACTGGAGAGATTGGGGATGGTGGTCGGTCATGTGCATATTCAGAATTTGGAGCGAGGGAGAGTTGGTATCAACAAAACTGGTTTTTGGGGTTTCACGGTTGTCTTATCAGTGAACAGTTTGAGACAACCATGTGAACTGCCACAGCTTCAAAAAAACCTTTGTTAGGCTTCTTCCAAGTTGCAACCACTCGGCTGGATCAAACCATTGTTTTCACAAATACATGGTTGGCCTATTCTTGAAACTAGAAGTCAAGGGTCTGCGGAATCTAAGTAACAAGGAATTATCCTTTGTGTTTTCGTTTTCAAACAACACGTGAGAGTCCATCTGTTTTCCTTGCATTTTCAAACAATGTAAAGCCAATCCTTAATATTGTGGCATCTTATTTCTGGATTATCATCGGAAGATGGTTCCATGGGACGTATAAATCTTCAAAATTACATTAGTCTCCTACGGCCACAGACATGGTGAAACGGTCACATCTTTGCCAGGAGCTTTAAATAACATAAGTAAGATTGGTTGACTAAATAACACAAATCATCCAAGATGGCAAGATGTGCAGAAGAAGCATTTTCACTAGTCATCAAGCAATGGGAGTACAAAGGAAATCTTCGAGAGCCACTCCTCTATTACTCAGTTTTGAATACTATCTTCATGGATCCTGACCTCAAATTTTCAACAAACATTTGGAAACAACTAAATACAGTTATGAACTGTTTCCTTTTCTTTTCCCAGAGTCTGGCTGATTATTTTCAAGTGTAAGAGTAAAAGAAACGGCAATTTCTGCCATACATCCAACTGGGTATGCAAATGCTGAGCAATAACTGAATTATGCATGTATAAATTATGCCAGGTAACCCAGAGAGTGCAACCGCAAAATGCTTTATATGCTCAAACAGTCGCAGCTTTGAGGGAAAGAAAATCTGAAATCTTGTTGGTGTAGAAATCTGTCTGTATTGAATTGTTTGGACTTTGAAGCATGGACAAGCTTGTCACACCTACATAAAGATAAAGCTCAGTAACAACTATGTATCTCATGAAAATGAAAATGGGAGGATTGCTACAGTAGTAAGTTACCGGATAGAACAAGAAGGGTTTTGCATCCACCATTTTGTCCAAACAAAATATCTGTGTCCAATCCGTCTCCCACCATACATATTTGTCACTTGAGAATACCGAATCTTTGTGAACATGTCAGAATTAAATACATAGAGATAGAAGAAGGATGCCTGAAAATAGGCAACTAAGAGAGTAGCCTGAAAATCACACAGCTTAAGCTATTTTAAAAAAACTTTCTCTTCAAACATATGCGTAGATGGTCTCCACTTATTCTTCTAGTCTACCAATTAGCAAACCTTTTTCCTTTCAAGATTTGAAAGGGACTGGACTCCAGAGGATTATATGGAACACTATCGTATAAGGTGTGTGTTTCGAAAGAAAATTCGCCCAAATGAATTTTCCAAAAGAAAGGAGAAAAACAAGAAGAGAGAATTAAGAACGTGTATTTGATGATTATCTTTATCCTCTTTTTTTTGGGTGGGGGGAAAAGGTGCGGGTGGTTGAGGGATCAGAGCAAAGAATATTTTCTCAAAAGTATATACTCATCGGTAGAGAAAACTTTGCCTTTATGGGAAACAAACAGCCATAGTTGCAACTATTGAAATGTGTACTGTGTTATGCCATTTACCATATATGTTACTTTGTCTTAAAGCTCATATGATGTTGGTAGATTATATGTAACACTAAAAGAATTTGGTGCAAGTCCATCCAAAAATCAGAAGCATTCCTGTATATGTTACTGAAGTAAGTGTGGTTATCTTGCATACTTGTCTGCTACGTAGTCCATCATAAAAGTCGAGGGCTTTCCTACAACAATTGGCTCACGCTGAGTTGACCCAAGAAGAGCACCAACCATAGAACCACCACCTGGAATTGAAAGACATTAGTTTGACATATAATGTTTACAGCTATTTAGAGTTGATCCCTAATATAGTGAAATTAGGGTCAATTCCTAAGTGAATACTGAAGTTGGTCTTGGACCCAAACTTGTTAGTTTGTATCAATACACTCGGGCAGTTTGTTTAACAGACTGCTAATCCTGGAGGATAGTCTGATCTCAATGATTCATTCAATGGTCAGTATGCCGGTATAACACTGTTCATGGATCAGGATAACATTTACAGTATCTGATAATCCCATTCATGAAAAAAACCTTCTATGGTGAGTCCAAGTTAACGAACATCATTCAGAGCAAGATATTAATAATTAAGCACATGTGATTTGTCTCCATTGACAACAGACTCATCTTTGGAGGTTGAATGGTGGTTAATGTGCATTTAGTATCAATTAATACAGTAATTGTCAAAAACTACATAAAAGTATTAATGGAAAAAAGAAAAGTCATGTCAAATGTGACTGTTGAATTTGAAAAGGGATTGGAAATAAACCTGCACATTCTTGAGCATCTGTCAGATGAGTTACAGCATCACGGTTTGTAGCAATGAAAAGACATCCTGGATTTTCATGTATGCAAAGTGTTCCATACCTTCAATTAAAAGAATTTTGTGAACTCAAAATGAATATTTCAATTGAAGATACAGTTGATCAAAACCATATATTATTTGCTGAATATAATTTTGAGTTTCTGGTTCTATAGATAATCACATTTGATGCAAGTTATATGAACTAGTAGATGATACTCAAACTTTGAGAACTGACTTTCATCAGTCCACTTGTTTTGCCAAAATGAATTGAATGCAAGTTTTGTCAAATGGAGTTCCTGACTTCTATCAAACCTTGAAAACAAATCTTGTCAATGTCAAGCTCTATTGAACGCTGCTTCTTTGCAAATTAAGTTTCTAATAATAATTTTCAATCGACTTAGGTAGGTCACATGGAGGAAAGCAACTTTTCAGGAGTTCTGCTGGTTGTCAAAACCTGCCAGACTTCTATTTCAACAAGATTCTTTAGTACCCCATATTGTGATTGTGTAACATCCAAGTTTATGATATTAGAGTTGCTATTTTTCTCAAATGGCCACATCCTCAAATGATCACACCAAGTACATGAACCTTAGAGCACGTCTTGAAAATTTCCAGTTAAATGTTCAAAATCAAGTGGATTCAATAAACGTTTTCAAAAAGCGCATATAGTTTAACAGTCCCAACTTGCGACTGTTGCATACAATAGAACATGCAAAATATCATAACAATCACAAGTCATAAAAACAGTAGTGCACTTTGATCAGAAACCTGATACCACTGAGATAGAGACTTACTGAATTTTGTAGTAGTTGAAATAACGATCAATCCAACAACAACAGCACCAACCTACATAATCATTTGTAACTTCTTGAAGATAAGAGACTTGGAAAATAGCAACTAGTGGCATACTTCATTTAGGTTCCAAAGTAAAGCCACACGAAAGACATAACAAATAAAAAATAAAAATAAAATAAAATTGAATCAAGAGTGAATAGAAGAGTACACTCTCATCATGCTCCATCAGAAAACCAGGTTTCAACTCTATCTTCTTCGTGCCATCATCCTGGTCAAAATAAAAGAAAAAGGAAAAAAGAAGCTATAATCAACAGATAAGATTGTAGTTTATTTGATCATTTCGCTTTAATCAATACTTTGACCATCTATTATGAGAGTGCATATACACTTTAAGCTAGTTTATTGGTGCATCCTATCTTTTGTAAGGCTTTGTTTCGGCTTTTTAGTTATCCCTTTTGGGTCAGTCATGTAGCCTTCGGGCATGGTTTTTTATTTGAATAAATTGGATGTTCTTCAAAAAAAAAAAAAAAAAAAAAAGTTAAATCAGTCTTACCATCAGAAGAATACAAAGCAAGTCTGGACAACAAACCACAAAATGGAAATTATGGAATCATTCTACTGATAAAGCAAGATTAAACTATGGTCAAACTATTAAACTCTTCAAAACTTATCAATGCATTTAACCCTTTTGGTATAAATAGTTTATCGGTATGGGCATGGATGTTTTTAGTTGGACATCTTATTCAAATTCACAATCAATAAAATGGGAAAAAAATGAAAATAAACAAAAAGAGAATCCAATATACTTCTTTAAAATCTCAAATTGCAGAATTAACAAAACATTCTATAATATTTGAAAAGAACTCGTGCTAGAGGAAAATGAACATACCGGCCCACCAATGTATTGAAATCCGGCAAGTTCTAGCTCTTTCAAGATGCCATCCTCACCAATTACATAGACCTAAAATTTCAGTAAAAGAGCACTTAGATGAGAAGTAGATTAGTTCCTGGATTACTTGAAATGGCCATATTAGAGAACCAATGTGGAGATGAGTCACTCCTTTTATCAAATAAGGAATTTAGATTTCTCTAACTTTATGTTGGATTGGGCAAGTTGGGTTATTAGATAATTAGCTATCTTTCATAAATAGTTGCTCATTGGAGTAGAGGCTGGAGATTTTATCGAACTCAAGCTGCCTTTTTCCTTGTTTTACCGTGTAAAAAAAACAAGGAGAAGAAAAAGGAAATTTCTTTTTACTGTAAATTGTAAATGCAAGAGAATTATAATTCCAAAGTATCTGTAAGAACTCAACAGGCTGATGTAGAAAATTAAATTTCATTGCTTTTTAGTAAGAATGATCTCCTCTTCTATAAATCTTGTCCAACCAACCACTTCTTCAAATTTGGCCACCATACCTTCTTTTCCTTGGGAAAATTGATAGACTTCAGATATGCAGCTGCAGCAAAGGATGAAGCGAATATTTCCTCCTGGATAAGTTGATTGTAATTAGACATATTTTCCAAATATGATATTCAAATTAAAAAAGGAACTTCTTTAAACAAACCTCACTGACAGTAAGGCCAAGAGTCTCGAACTTCTTCCCATACTGTTTTTAGATTTTGTTGAGTTGTTTGTTACAAAAACTAATCTCTTTCCCTGGCATGGGATAGTAAAATTTATACCTACGTCACAGCCACCAAACACACACCAAAGAAAGAGAAACAAAACTTCATTTCTATGCAGTCACAACAATTGCAATAATACAAACTTTGGCGCGGAGCAAATCCAGAGTTTCTGGAACTCCATCGATCAGACTATCTCCTTTCCATATGACTCCTGCAAAATATCAACTAGTCACAAACAATATCCACAATATGCTACAATACAAGAATGCCAACGTATTTGTTTTTTCCAGTTAATCTAGTTAGCAGTCCAAAAACAATGACATGCAATATTTCGCAAAAATAAGAGGAAGAACACTTACCCTCCAGGTTCTATTTGCAAGTTGTCACGCCCCGATTTTTGAAGAAAACGAAAATCATAAAATTCACGTAGGATTATCCGTTTCCCCAAAATTCGGAACGTGAAAGTTTGGTATCAGAGCATTTGGTTAGCCTAGGCTGGGGTAGAGTCTAGGTGATTCTCGGAATGTAGATATGGGTATGTAGGAGTGTAGTAGTCTTAAAGGATGAAGTGACAAGGGCAAACCTTGAAAACTTTAGTTTTGTTTTGTTTTCTTCGTGAATCTCATGATGAGACTTCATTGACTTGTGTGTGCGCGAGTAATTTTATTTATAATGTCGATATTTGCGTGACATTATTTCGTATTATATTTTTGGGGTTTTGATATCCGTAGTGTTCACTTAGCACTTTTCGTGAATCTCGAGACGAGATTCCTTTTGAGTTGTATATAATGTAACACCCCTACTTTTTCAATAACAATAAATAATTTATGTTTCTAAAATTCAATTGAAATTTGTGTTTTAAAATCTTCTTTTGTTTGACAACTCGTATTTTTCGAAATTCAGTTAACTGTCTTACCATCCGAATCTCGGGACGAGATTCCATTTAACGTGTGTATAATGTAACACCCCTCAATTTCATAAAACAAATTTATTTTATTTTGAATTAAATAAAATAGGGTTACATTTAATTGAATGTAAATTTCAAAATTTAGGGTTTTATTTAGTGTGTTTAGAGGGTGGGTGCCCTCCAAATTTTAGTGGGAGCGAATAACCACCCATAGTATAAAATAATAAAACCAATACCCTTCTTTTTTTATTCTCTTTTGCAAACCCTCTCCTCTTTTTCTCCCTCTCTTCTTCACGATTTCTTCTTCGATGGCGGCGATGGGTAATGGCGGATGAAGCATGGATGTTGGGGTCCAAGGCGTGGAAAGAAATGGAGGGAAGATTTCGTACTCGTGTTTAGGTTTGGGATCGGTGAGCAGGAGAAGTAAGAGATCTTATTCAGATCATGTTATTACTTTGCAGATCTGATTTGCGTTTCTTTTGATTGTAGATCTTGTAATCTTAGTTTTATGTGTTTGGCGATCTAATTTTGAATCACTAGCAAAGCATTTTCAAGAATCTATGTTCCATTGTTTGAGTTTTCTCCTTTCCATAGACAGCATAGGAAGCTAGCATACGACTTCAGGCTTGTACACATTTGAGGAGGTTTGGAAGTCTTAGGCAGCTACAAAACGTTACTTGGAGAAAAAGATAGAAAAAATTATTCATCCCTGTGGATCCAGAGTACAAGCTGTGCCTGAGATACTTGGGGCATGCCTGTCAAGTTATTTTATGACTAATAAGTTTGTTATGGTTAGATGAAATGTAATATTGAGGGATAGATAGATATCCGATCTGTTAGTGATGAACTCATAATGTCATGTCTTTGTGTAGCAAAAGTTATTTGAATCTATCATTGTTTACGCTAGGGGAGTTGATCTTGGAAGAAAATGTAGGCAGTTAAGTGATCAATCCGTTAAAAAGATGAACCTAATTCAAATAAAAAGAATAAATGACGTTGCATTGTTTCTAATCATTTTTATGCAGGATGACAAGTCCACTAATATTTCTGCAGGTCCGACTTGCCATAATCAACTCCTATAGGGTATTTCAGGTAAATGCATATTTACATATTAGGATGATGATATGATTGCCTCGTCGAGGAACTAAATTTTTGGAACTGTGTTTTCTTGCATCACACCTTTGCCTCGTTAAGGAACTACCTATTGGTGTGATGGTTTGTTGTTTGTGTTTAGCTTGATGTTTATCACGTGCGATTTAATTGATTTTTGGGATGAAGATTTTTCACACCAGCTTTATTGCTGACCCAAGTGAGCTTTTGCTTCTTGGGTACATTCCTTTGGGAATGTAGCCGATTAGCTTTTCAGGTTCAGAGACTTTGAGCAGCGATACGGGAGTTTCGCTAGTGGGGCTAGAGACGTCAGTTTTTCCTAGTTAGACTTTTGTATTAATTTTAGTTTGTTCCTATCTTCTAAAATATACTTTTGTCACTGCTGCTAAATGTTTATGTCGTTATTGAATTTCACGTCCCGAGTTTTGGAAAAACGGATAATACTACGTGAATTTTAGGATTTTCGTTTTCTTCAAAAATCGGGACGTGACACAAGTTCTCTACATTTTTCATTCATTTCCATACATTTCTTTCAACCATCAAAGTTGCATAAATTACAACGTAACAAGAAAATTCCGGGAAATTGGTACTACTGTCATAAAGCTTTGACATTTCAATAATTGCCAATCAGCAATGAAAAAATCTGGCATCTTTTGGATTACCAATTGATAATCCATAACAAATTCCCCTGAAATTATACTTGTTTCAATAAAAATCTGTTATTTTCTACATAGAAATCAAAAAGTGGAGAAATTTTGTCTTACCATCACAATCAAAGATAAATGTCTCGACAGAATCAATGAGCTCGTCAGCGTTCTTGAGAGGCTGAGCAGCTGCGGATGCTGTGGTTGTGAAAGTCCTTGTAGCATCCATTCTTTTAGACCTCCATTGGGTGGAAACAGTGGAAGCTCTCCTACTGAGACCAAGGAAGAAGGATTTGGGGACTTGTGAGATAAGCCGAAACACCACTCGTGAGGGAAGAAGAAAGAGAGGCTGCTTTGTAACAAGAAGACCAAGTGCTACTCAGCATCTCTTTTTACTGGTTGGGAGTTTTGTTTGATGAAATGTCAGAAAGAAGTTAGTTTGTGTGTCATTTTATCTTCTTATTTATGATCAGGGATCAGAAAGTTTTGGCCTTCAACTTTGGAGGCTCTTCTTTATCCTCCTTTACTACAAACTAGAAAGAGAGCCCCATATCACTTATTTGGACTTGTGGAGTGCTGACTGGCACTGTTACATGCTCATCTACTATAAGAGCATCCATAATTGTTATTGAGTTGAACACCTCCCCAATGAGCTAGGGTGGCAATTTCAACCTATGTTCAATACAAAATTAGCGGGTATGGGTTGGCCAAAGTATATAACATGACAATTGTTTGTGGTGAGGAGTTTGACATAACTGATCAGATACTAACCCGTTTTGTACCTGCATTGCGTGCTAGGAATGTGACTCGTTAAGTTTCAATTATATGTTAAATTTACTAGTACATACATATATATTACATTAATTTTGCGAGGCTCAAGTTTGTGAAAAACACAAGGTTGCAAATCTCTATCATGTGTGGAGTTTAGGGCTGCAAGTGAGTTGTGCGTTGAAAGGTTTGCATGCGAATAACTTAATCTTTAGAGTTTAGACGTTTTGTTAACGTGTTGTCCAACCTGACCTTAGACTGGAGTGACTGGACACCATGTTGTCCAAGACCATTTTGAGTTTGTTGTTTTTGCAAATTAACCTTACGAGGTTAAGTAGGTTGGCCATCCTGTTGCTTTATCTAGTAATAACCAAAAGAAGTGTTTTTTTGATTCATATAGGGATTTGATAATGCCACCAACTTTTTTCATCACCTACATTTATTTTCTAATTTAAGAGCCTTTATTTGATTTCACTTTCTATAGTCATTTAGTTAGAGATGTTCACGTCTCATAAGCCCTTTTCAGGGTTTGGTCCACCTCTCATGTTCCAAGGGGTTGGTTCATCACCTTCACTTGTGATACTCCCAAGTAGGAGTTGGGAGTGATTGGTATACTAGGACAGTAAGGCGACGAGCTAGCAAATCAGCAGAAGTTGCACTCAAGCAAGGCTTTTGCGAAACCAAATAAAAAGGGTTATTTTGAGGTAACCTCCCCAATATTAAACTTGAAATAGCCTCCCCCTCCCTCCAAATTAATTAAAAAAAAACTACAATGTACCCCCAATTTCCAGTCAACCATGGTCTTTCAATTATGACTGTTTATTTAGTACCTCCCTTGCACCTGAGCTCAACTAATTAACAGTTATATTTGGCACCTCTCACACGTGAACTAAATTACGATCCTCGTTTTGTGTTCATAATATGATAATACAATTTTATGATATCAGCAACCAAATTAATAACAGATTTTGTATACAACAAAAATATTTCTTTTTGCACCAGAAGGGTATTGAAGTTTTGCATAGTTTTTTAGAATTTGAATAATTTTTTTTAGGGTTTGTCTAAATAGCGAGGGAAGGGGCGAGGGAGGGGGTGAAGCCGTTCATCCCCACTCGCCATTTAGAATTTCCCTTGTTTTTTAAGCTTTTGGAAAAAAAGGTTCAATGTGTTTGTGGATTATGCCATGCTGGCTTTAATCAGTGTTGGCCTTTTGTATTTAATCTTTGTTATATGTAAATAGAAATAATTTTGACATAAATATTTCAATTTTTCCATATTTAATTTTAGTTATTATACATACATATATATATATTTAATCATAACTATTTGTTTATAGCATTTTAAAAGGCCATTTACGATAGCACTTCTGAATATTGTTAAAACAAATTATTGATAACATTTATATACACGTGATAGATAATACAACTATGACATTCACAATACAACCATGACATTAATAAATGCTATTGATGATATACCAAAATGACCCCAATTCTACGCCGTACACGTATCATGATGATCTCGAAGAAAAATAGGCCCTAGCATCAGCTCAACAATGATCCGACCCATGCGGTTCTAAGCTCGCCCAATGTAGTCCGTCAGACGGGCCTGAATTCTTACAGCCTGCTAAGCCCACGTGTCTCACAACTATCCTCAATACCCATAAGCCATGTTAAGACAAGTATCTTGAAGATCAGCTTCGGACGAGCAATTACAACGGCTCGTTGCTTCCAACTAGGAAGCATATTTCAGAGTACGTATCACATATAGAGACTTCCACCTATAGAATACTCTCGGAATAAGAACTATCTCCCGTGTATCTAGGAGCACATGGCTAATAAGGAAACTTCACTCCACAACATGACTCCTAATTAGAGAATGATCAACACGCAGATCTTCTTCCTTTAACTACGCCATCGATGGCCTGGTTGAGCCAGGACTCCTGTACTATAAATAAGACATGAGGTTGGTAAGCTAAGGTACGCTAAAAATTTCTTGTTTACAACATTACACATTCCTCATATCCTTGTCTGATTTTAGCATCAGAACGGTGGTCCATGGCTTGCGTGCGTTCCTTGTGCAGGTCAGCAGGTTTGTAGGTCAAGGTCAAAGCATAGAGCGAAAAACAACTGCATCAGTTCGCCATCGTCCTTGGGGACGACAAAGTTCCTAACATTTTACTAGCATCATCTCTCCTAAGAATACGAAGAGATGGTGACCACCCGATCCCGCAATAATGGAGAACAAGGGGACACGTCAAACACCCAGACTGGCACTATACCACCGCTTTCAGCGATGCTGGTGGCACACGGGCAACAGACTCACTCCCCCGTGCTAGCCACGACAACGATGGACCCCTGGATGGATTTGCTGGCGTCTCAAATACAAAAAATCACCAAAGCAGTGGAGGCTTTCATATAATAGAACACTCCATCCCTGGAAGACAACAGAGAACAAGCACATAAGAGTCTAGCCCCTGCTAGTTTTCATTGGACCAGAGGAGGCGTCGCAGCTACTGTGGAACCGGCTCTCTGAGCAGAGAGGCTTGACCCTCAGAACCTCCTCCGCAGAGGGCGCACGACCCAGACGTGCTGCACCATCTCTCTGTTCCGCCGTTCGTGGACCGTATTATGAACGAAGCTCTTCCAAAGAAGTTCACACCTCTAAAGCTCGAGTTCTATGATGGGACCACCGACCCGTTCGACCACCTATGCCACTACCAGAACATAATGGCACTCAAAGAAGGATCCAAGTTAGTCATGTGTAGAACCTTCCCCACCAGCCTGAAAAAATCAACACTAACATGGTTCCACAGCCTCCCGCCGAAGTCGATCGACTAATTCAAGGCACTAGCGAAGGAGCTCTTGATGCGTTTTGTAGGAAGTCAGTGCCTCGGGAAAGGACAACACTACATACTCTCTTTCAAACGGAGATCCAATGAGATACTCAGAGAGTATGTCACACGCTTCAACGATGAGCTGACACTCATTGATGGATGCAGCAACAACACAACCGTAATGACTTTTACCACGGGTCTGAAGGAGGAAAAACTCTATGAGTGCCTCATCTTGGAACCCTCATTGGATATGGCGAAACTCCTCAAGAGCGTCCAGAGGTACATCACTTTAGAAGAGTTGAGAACTTTAAAGAGGGAAATAAAAGAAGATAAACAACCCTTCATTCTTAAAGAAAGGAATGAGGGAAGGAGGCATGAGGAAGAAAAAAGAGGCAAATGAAATCGCAATGACAACAGGACTGACCCTGGCCGGGCCAGGCCAGAGAAAACATCCAACTATGTTAGATCCAGAGCCATAACCCCCATCAATTCTAGCCTATCGGACATCCTGAATTCCATGAAAAACTAGGAAGATCTAAAGTGGCCCCTGAAGTAGCGCAAAGACCCTTCCAAACGTGACAACAACAAGTACCGCTCATACCACAAGAACGATGGTCATGACACCAACGACTGCAAGAGTCTAAGTTACAAGATCAAGTGTTGGATCCGCAGGGGCAAGCTAAAGGAATTTCTGAGCTCCGAGAAGTGATCAGAAAGACCTAGGGATCGGGGGGAATCGATCAAGGAAATAGAGGAGGCCTTAGGCATAATCTATGTCCTTCATGGAGTCGGACCAGACGAAGACCAATCGAATAGGTCTTGCAAGAGTACTCTACTCGAGGGTGCAAAGCCCTATTCCCACCTTAACCTTTACAGATAAGGACCTCGAAAGAGTTTGAGCGCCGTGTTGTCCCACAGTCCCACAGTCCACTGCGAATAAAGTTGGAAACGCATATGACCTCCACCCCACATTTTTCGTTGGCAAGTCGCAAAATGTCTCCATAGTATTTCACTCCTTTGGGGTAAGATGAGTAGTGGGAAACCATCCTGCGAGGAAACATGAGCAACGATCATTATACAATCAAGTGCAAAGGAATCAGAAGATAAAATTACACTTACAAAGTGCCCTGAACTCTAGTTTGAGCGGATTACCCTTGAATTGGAAGTACTTTGAATCTGCAGGAGCCAAGAAGCAATACTTCTGCCAGGACTTGAAGTCATCAGGCAAATTCTCAAAACAAGTCAGCGACGTCATTTTACAGACAACGTGATTGTTCAACCGAGGAGGAGTCAACAACTGGATCACCCGTGGAGTCACGCGGATGCTAGCTTCCTTCACCCTAATCAAAATGAGAAAAATGATCCTGTACCCATTAGGCACAACCTGGGCTAGAGGAATTCCAAGGAAATCCCAAATCACATCCGGAACAGGAAAATAGACTCCAGTTTGGAGCATCCCGTGGCACAAGCAGATGAACCCCGTCGATGGCAACATGAGCGTCTGATAATCCTTCAGAGCATATAATGGCAGGTCCTCAGGGACCCCGAACTTCATACGAATTTCAGCAAGGCCCGATTCAAAAAGTAACTTGTCTTTGAAAAACTCAAGGCCCTTGGCCAAAGTTGCATCATCAAGAAGGTGTTGTTGAGCCATGGAGAAGATGAACAATCTTTTCAATCAGAAGATGAACAGAACAATATCTCTGAAAACCGAAAAATAGTAGAGTTAGTCTTAGCACAAAGGACGACCTAAATAGGGATTGGGTTCTCGCCTATTCTCCACTTAATCGACGCCTATTCAATTAATGAAGCGCGTGACTCAAGCAACGATTCAGACTCAATCATCATAAACGGCGTATCTTTTCAATAAATGACTTAACGAACTGATGTGATGGCCCACTAACTTGAGGAAAGTAGCTGATGATACACCAAAATGGACCTAACTCCGCACACGTGTTATGATGATATCGAGTCAAGATAGGCCCTAGTGTCAGCTCAACACTGATCCGGCCCATGCGGTTCTAAGCCCGCCTAATGCAGTCCGCCAGATGTTCCCGAATTCTTATAGCCTGCTAGGCACACGTGTCTCACAACTATCCTCAGTATCCGTAAGCCCTGTTAAGGCAAGTATCTCAAAGATTAGCTTTGAACGAGCAATTACAACGGTTCATTGCTTCCAACTAGGAAGCATATTTCAGAGTACGTATCACATATGGAGACTTCCACCTATAGAATACTCTCAGAACGGGAACTATCTCCCGCATATCTAGAAGTACATGGCTAACAGGGAAATTTCCCTCCACAACACGACTCCTAATTAGAAAAGGATCTCCACGCATTTATTTTTCCCTAAACTACGCCATCGATGGCTTGGTTGAACCAGGACTCCTGCACTATAAATAAGACACGAGGTTGGTAAGCTAAGGTACGCTAAAAATTCTCTGTTTACAACACTACACTTTTCTCAAATCTCTATCTGACTTTAGCATCGGACTGTCATCGGTCACTACAATAGTGGTCTATGGCTCATGTGCGTTCCTTGTACAGGCCATCAGGTTTGCAAGTCAAGGTCAAAGCAGGGAGCAAAAAATGACTGCATCAGCTATAATAGATAATATAACCATAAAATTCACAAATGCTACGTTGGGATAACATTTTCATAGTGCCATGTCAAAAAGATAACATGGGCTACTATGATTTGCACTAAATGCTATGGTACATCTTTCATAGCATTCTTGCAATGCCGTAAAATGCCAATTTTCTTGTAGTGGAAGAGAAAATGTGTATTCTATTGCTCTAGAGCATAGAGCATGAATTGGGTATAAAAGAAGATTTCTTAAAAATGCATATAAATATCTTGTAGAAATTATCCCATTGAATTGCTATCATTTTGCGGTTTTCCTTTTTGGTATAATTCTTTATTATGTAGAATTCTATTGCTAGATTTTGTTAAATATTTTTAGACACAAATAGAAGGAAAATATATTATGGAATTTGACAAGTTCGAATTTGTTGACCCTATGATAAATCAAGGTCACAAGGTCTACTAATCTTGGTCGTTAGATTATTTTGACAATCTAACTATATTTAAGTTAATCTATTCTATGAATTTCAGTTTTTAAAGGAAGTAATCTATAAAAATAGGCAACGACTACCTCGCATCATCATTTCCTCTCTCTCACACCACCTACTTTCTTTCTCATACCACCATATTTTCTCACACCACCTATATAAAGAAAAACAATTCATTTTCCCCCATTCGAAATTTCTTGCAAATCTATTCCAAATCTCTCCCCACACTCAAATCTCTTGCAAAGATTTTTCCTCTCCCTCGAAAACTCTAAAATCCCCTTAAAGTTGAAACCCTTAAACCTAAACTCAATAAATATGCATAACTTAACATAATAGACAAACCCAAACTCAAAACGAAAAAATGAAAATAGGGTAACTTTCAAACCAATTTAAACCATTGAGATTGATTCTCAAACTCATCATATGAATGTTGTAGTATTATGAGTTATCTGATTAAACAAAATTTGAATCACTTGAAAATGTTTTGAAATGAGCAAGTTATGGTCATATTACTAAAGTCGCGCAAATTTGTCTGAAAATAAAAATGGGATAGTGTTCCTGACTTTCAGCCAACTTATGTGTTCGATCAAGACCGATTCTCAAGTTGATCAAAACACAAAATTTTTAGTATTCTCCATTATCTAATAAAAAAAACTTGAATCACTTGAAAATGTTTTGAAATGAGAAAGTTATGGTCGTTTTAACTAAAGTCGTGCAGAATAAATTTTTTTCTTCTGTTCGCAGAGTACACTGTGAGGTATCCCAGATACCTCACATTGCACAATGCGAACATGATTTTTTTTTTCCTGTTTGCATTGTGTAATGCGAGGTATTTGTACCATAACTTGCTCATTTCAAAATATTTTCAAGTGATTCAAGTTCTTTTTATTAGATAACTGAGAGTACTACAACTTTTGTGTTTTAATCAACTTGTGAAATGGTCTCGATCAAGCACATAAGTTGGCCGAAAGTCAGGAACACTATTTCGCTTTCATTTTTCGAACAGATTTGCGCGACTTTAGTAAAATGACCATAACTTGCTCATTTCAAAACATTTTCAAGTGATTCAAGTTGTGTTTATTAGATAACTCATAGTACTACAAATTTTGTGATTTTTTGAGTTTGAGAATTGGTCTCAGTTGAGGGTTTAAATTAGTCAAAAGTTACCATATTTTGCATTTTTTTCATTTTGAGTTTCTATGTTATGTTAAGTTATGCATATTTATTGAGTTTGAGTTTAAGGTTTCGACTTTGAAGGGATTGAGAGAGTTTTCTAGGGAGAAAAGGAGATTTATAAGAGATTTGAGTGCGGGGAAAGATTTTGAAGAGATTTGGAAGATGAGATTTCGAATGGGGGAGGGATGAACCATTGTCGATTTGAATGGTGAGGGGGGAAATGGATTGTTTCTGTTTATATAGGTGGTGTGAGAGAGTAAAAAAAAAAAATACTCAATGGTAGTGTGAGAAAGAGGATATGGTGGCGCGAGATAGTCATTGCCAAAAAAATAATACCTAATATTCTCTCTAATTTATTTTTACCATATTTTCACACTTCCATGCAAGCCTTCAAGCTGACCAAGAATTAAAAAGAATAAATTAAATTTTTTTTCGTGATTTGTATTTTTGTATTTTGTTTACATCAACATCAACATTTTTCTATGGAGTTTGCTGGGATTCATAGTATAATTAGTTTCAAATCTAGTAAAATGTTCAAAACAATCTAATGACAAAGATTGCTAGACCCGTTTTTGCTCTGTCGAGCTGCCGCCGACACCAAATCTGCATAACAGGCGAGAGGGCCTGCGAAGAAAGCCGCCGCCGACACCATCTTAGGAATACCTTCTCAAATCTGCATAACAGGCGAGAGGGGCTACGAAGCACAGGCTTAGAGAAAGAAAGCTGACGCCGACACCAGATCTGGGACGCTCTGGCCGTCGCCGTGCTCATGGCTGCTCTCGTTTGCCTGAGCGCGGTAGGGTGCGAAGCACAGATTCAGCAAGAGAGGGTGCGAGAAGACCTGCGATCGGCTTCGCGAGCCCTAGGCCGTCCACTAAGCGCTGCTAGCTTGACCGGACGTCGCTCTGCCTGGCTGCGAGAGGGATACCTCTGCCTGGCCGCCGCTCTGTCCCCGCCATTGCTGTTTGGCTGCCGCTCTGTTCCGCCGTCAGGATCGATCTTGGTGCTGTAGGTCTGGCTAGGGTAGGGTAAACTGTGGTATAACGGTTGCTTTAGCCGTCAACACTTCCTTTCCCCCAATGGGGAGTAAGGAACCTGCGGAAGAGGCTAGTAAGCATTCTTTTGCCCAAATACTTGGAAAAATACTGGTTGATGAGGTTAAAGAAATAAATGTCGAGGGGACTAGATTCCGAAAATAAGGAGAGTTAGCCATTGGGCTTACGACATCTGATGAGAAACGAGGGGAAGCTTTCATGGAAAAACATGTGATAGTCTTAAAGTTCTCCAACTACAGACCAACATTGGAAGCTATTCGAGATTCGATACATCGAACCTGGGGGATTCTAGGCGATTTCTCGCTAGGTTTGCTAGATCAACGTTATGTTCTTGTCTGGCTTCAATCTGAGGGGGAAGCAAAGACAGTCTTGGCAAGGGACTCGTTCTTGATTCGGGGCGTTCGATTGAAAGCTTTCCGCTGGCATGATGGTTTCGGTCTGAAAGCAGATCCGATATCAGTTCCACTATGGGTAGAGTTGCCTAACTTGCCTTTGCATTTATTTCATCCTCCTCTTTTGAAAGCTATTGTGAACTCTTTTGGTGTCTTTTTGCACTTGGATGATCATACTCGATGTCTTTCACGCCCGGGTTATGCCCGTGTTTGCGTGGAGATGACTTTGGCGGAAAAGTTACCGAGTAGAATTTGGATAGATAGATATAACAATAGGGGATTTTGGCAAAATATTGAATACCCGGGTTTCAAATATTGTGATTACTGCTCATTGCTAGGGCATCAGGAGGATTATTGCAGAAAAAAGTTAGGTCATAAGGGCAATGTGAGAACACCCAACTTGGTGAAAGAAGAGAAGATTGAGAAACAAATGGTGGAAGCCAAAGTCCTCAAGCAACAATATGTCCCAGTGGTCAAATAAAATAAAGTTTCAAAGCCAGAAGCTGGCACTAGTGGTGTAAAGAATAATCAGGGTGAGGGAATCCAGGAGGGAGTTGGTGCTGAGAGGCCGATAGTTAAAGATTTGGGGAATGTCATGTTGTCAAACAAATTCGAGTCACTTATGGAGAACATAGTTGAAGATGAGAGTAATCTAATGATAATCAATTCCCTAGTAAGGAGACGGCTCCAGTCAGTGACATGGTAGAGCCAGAAACAACGCAGGAAGGACTTCTTAAGGCGGGGTACACAGCTGTTGAGATTGAAAAACAAGGAGAGACAAATTCAGGGCTTGCTTCGTCCCAGCCAGAGCTTGTTTTGCCAACAACAGAGCTTGCTTCGTCAGAGCAAGTCGCGCTCGGAGCAGAGCATGTACGCTCTGTTTCTACAGAGCACGTAGCGTCACCAATACAACAGGTTGATTTGGTGAACAAAACATCACATGCTGTAGATGGTGATCCAAAGAAGTTGATCCCTAGTAAAAATGCGAATGGCCAAGTTTTTCTGCAGGAATGTGATAATGCTTCATGTAGCTGCTCAAGGCCGCAGAGAGCGCACGAGTATTTTAACCAACTGGAACCAGGGAAGGCGCATGGGGTTTCAATCAAGGACGTAGGCGGGGATGTCGGGATCTCAAGCCCAGAGAAAACGAAGAGCAGTGGGAATGCTTCTCTACAGATAAATGCAATGATTCCAGGTAGCAACTTTGAGCCAACAAAGGAGGACGCAATAGCTGAAGATGATCACGTCGACAGTGGTTTTTTCTATGGCGCTGGCAATGGTGCTGGTAGTGGCTCTCACGTTGGTGCTCAGCTTCGCGTTCATAGTGGTGACAAGGTGCATGACCGGAAGGTAAGGGTTCCGACAAATGCGGGTATTGTACAAGATGACGAAACTGTAATGGACGCAGTAGTACTTGAAGCATCAGACATAAAACATATTAACTATTTGGTTCGTAACGCTAACAGCGAAACTGAAATGGAGACCGATACCGACATTTAAGATACAATCAGTTCAGAAGAAGAAGATTTGGATGAATACACCATTAGGTCAAGAGCAGTGTCAGGTTTAAAGATAGACCAACTTCGAATATCGAAAAGATTTGATGCGACGGACTTCAAAGACATCAAGGTATATCCTTGAAAAGCATCTAGAATGAAGAAAAGTAACAGTAAGTACATGCATTGATCTAGGGGTTTGGTCAGTATTTATTTTGGGTTTGCTATGATGTATGTCCTCTAGTTCTTTTTATCGGGTAAAGTCGTCATGTACCCCCGACTGATGTAAAAGTTTTTTTTTTCAAGTAATAAATTTATTTAAAAAAAAAAAAAGATTGCTAGACCCTGTGACCATGATTTACCACAGAATCGGAAAATTTAGACTCGAATTTGACATTGTAGGAAGTTCCCTATGGAGAAGGGAATTTGAACTTTCCCATTTATCAAAATATTGTTGGATAGATAATACACCCAAAATTATAATTTTGGAGTATTTGATTCTTTATTGGAATCTGAGATTTCCAAAATACAATTGTTGATATACCAAAACGTGTAAATTTTTTTTTCTTTCCAAAAGTTGATTTTTTTTCTCAGCCTTTACTGATCTCCATTATGCCACGTTAGCCAAAATTTCTAGGAGAGGGACACGTAGAGTTTGTAGAATTGTATTTTCTGTAGAATTTGTAGTTTTCGAGTTTGTTACCTAGAGAATAGATGAAGGAAAGAGATAGAAAGAAATTATATAGAAAATAGGAAATAAAAAGTTTTAGAGAATATTATAAATTAATTTTTTAATTACTTTCCTTAAAATCTAGGATTCATATAGTAGATTATTTTAACTATAGTTAGATATCAAAACCAAACCAATGTTCAAGATGACAAGACCCAGTGATCTAGATTTAATATAGAGTCGACAAATTTTGACTCCTACACGTGAATATCATAATGGAAAGTCATGTTTGGCGAAAATTATACTAAGAGCATATCCAATAGGCATACACCTGGTAAAGTTGCTAATTAAATATTTGTTCTTTTACATGAGATGATGCAGGTAAGCATGAAAGGGAAAAAAAAACCTTTATTTAACTACCTGGCAAGTAAGTATGGTAAGCTAACTCACTTACCGAACTAGCAGGGTATTAGGTAGAATGCCTTATTCAACTAGAAATGTTGGAAGGGTTTTTATCATAAGAGCAACTTTAATAGGCTTAAAAAATTAAGTGAACTTATAGTAACTTGCTAAATGGGGTTTGATCGGTCTATATGCTTCTTGTAAAAGTGCATAGATAGGTGAAACCCTACAATGCAACGACACCTCTTTTTCATCATTATGTAAAAATCAGTAACATAGAGCGACTAAGAGCAACAGTAAGCCCAAATCATACTAAATTTAACCCAGAATCCAGTTTTATTTGTCCACCTACAATATGTCATTCTTACCCCCTTATCTTAGAACACCAACAGAGAGCAAAATAAAGTGGAAGAGGGAAAAATTAGACCACTTTCCGACCAACTCCACACTTATTTTTGGCCAAATCTAGCCACATTGTCACCATCATTAGGTATAAAGCAAGTGAAACTATGGTTTGGCACTAGAACAAAGCCGAAAAAGGATTGGGGCCCTCTCCCTAGTGCAAAGCTAAAAAAGCCAAGGCAATCAAATTCTAGTGAAAGTTCAAGCAAACTTCTTGCAATTAAAGGTTAATGTCAGGGATATTCAGCCCATTGTTTCACAAAAAAAGAAAAAGAAAAAGGGTTTTGGGAAATTCAAACAACAATTCAAACTTACAAGTTCGAACATAGGATTGATTTTAATTTCGGTGATTGGTCAAATATGGCCATTATTGTCCTGCTACAAATATAATTGTTTTGATCCAACAACTACAACTATTTAAATTGATCATATATATCCAACGGCTACGAGATTTAAATGCAGCGGGGAAGAACACATTTTGAGGTTCAAGTTCTTAGAATGAAAGAGCGCAGAAGTAGCAACCCTCAAGCGGACTTTGTGAAGTTGGTAGGTTGCTAAACTTTAGCAAGCCATTTCCTTGGATTAACCACCTATTAGTAAGGGTGTCAGAATTGCTTATTGGATCGGATTAAGAAATTCCATCTAAATGGTTTTACAATTTGGCATGAAAATTTGAAATTATGGGTATCAATATCAAAGATTAATGTGTTTTTGGTCATTTTAGCACCTAATATTAACAAATCCTGAGATATATTAGATGTTTGTATTTAGATTCTTATGGAAAATCACAAATTTAAGTGATCTCGAATCACATTTGGATTAGAGCAATAGTTATCAGATTACGATGTAATGTATCCTTAATTGTTTTCATGATATTTTATTTTTTAGAAATATCATGAAAATCCCTAAAACATCCTATGTTCCTCTAAAACGCCCACTTATAATTCTATTAACTTACTAATTAGAAAGATATTAAAAATAGGATAAAACACAAACATTTACCAGTTTCCAAATCTGATTGAATAATTCTATATAGCCCGCTCTTGGTCCAGACCCTCCCAAGCACGTGCCATAGGGAGGGTGTTTGCCACGTGAGGCGACTCTCAAACCTCTTGCTCCTCCTCTACGAAGGATCCCTCATCCTCCTCCTATACGAAGGCGACTCCTCCTCTCCTGCGCGCCTCCTCAGAGCTTCCTCCTCTCCTGCGAGTCTCCTCAGAGCCCCCTCTGCGCTCTTCCACGCTAGATCTGCTCCTCTGCTCCGCTCGCTGGGCGCCTCCTCTTCTTCTGGTATGTAATTTCAAAATTTTTGTTAATTTATTTTCTGAAATTATACTAAAATTAATACTTAAATTTATCTTCAAAATTTTTACACCCTGAAATCAGATAATCCTGAAATTATACTACTGAAATTCATGATAATCCTGCAACAGTTTTGTTAATTTTTGTTAAATTATACTAGTGAAATTCATGATAATCCTGCAATTTTTTTTTGTCAATTTTTGTTATTTTTTGTATGTTGAAATAAGGATCTTAACCCAACAATGACATACAAGGCATATGTAGTATATCGCGGTCGTGTCCCTGAAATTTACACAACTTGGCAAGATTGTTCAATCCAAGTAACAGGGTATAGAGGTAATATGTGCAAGGGTTTTGCCTCAGCTGCCGAGGCTCATGCTAGTTATAAAGAGTGGGTTCGCTAAGAAGTGGTGGAATATAATGACGAGGCAAGCTCATCATCTATTGCAGAGGTCAAAAATAAGAACTACGAGGCAAGAAATCTCTTCAAAGATAGGAATAATCAGTATCACGCTCGCGCGGGTGAAACTGAAGCGAACAATGATAAATGGGCTTTGACAAGGGATTTGATTAATGCACTGATAGTTGTGTTTCTTATGATAATGGTATATTTTTTGTTCAAACTTGTGGCATTTTGAATTCTCTGTAAGTGGTATTTCAAACGTGTATTCAATTATGTTATGAATGAGTGTACATTTTGTTAATATCAGGAATAAGAATGCTTATATAGTGACCCATAAGTCAGTGTTTGGAGGAGAAGCGCTTTAACATGGAAATTCTTTGCGATAATCACATGGTTTCTTGAAATATTACAGCACCCATTTCTTTTCAGAAAGAAATGCCATTTGAGGTAAGCAAAGGATGTGTCTAGTTAGTTATCTGCATTCTATATCAAGCCATAACTATTTTTTGTTAGTTCTAAAGCTTCCATCTGCCAAGTTTTACAAAAAACTTATCCAATTAACAGTCAATAGACTGCTACCAGATCATGCAATGAGGATCGTCAACTGCCTATCAAAAGTGTTTGTTTTGAGATTTAGGAGGATTCCAAGGAACAAGATCTTTTGTGTTTTAGTAAATTTCTATACCATTATGGAAGCAGGTAAGAGCCTAAACGGGTTCACAAAAATGCAATGTTTGATGGCATCAAATTGAAAGCCTGCTATTCCAAATATCAGCACAATCCAATATCAGTTCACACTGAAAATATTGCTAGGATGCATATAGCACAATGAAAGCAATGAAAATATTTCTAACAACACAATGAAAGCAAATCTCTGATTCAAGTGCTAGGATGCAATGAAGTCCGTAGCATATAAAAGCATTGAAACTATAAACTGTTTCATTAAGTTTGATTAACCTGAACCACAAATAACATATCAGGTTTGATTACAACATAACTTCTACATTCATGCAAACAAATATTGCCAATCAACCAGGATGCATTCACTCTTTCTTAGACTTGGAGAGAGCTTTCTTCCTCTGTCCAAACATATACGTGTAGATGTGTGGCAATGAGAGAGCTTTCTTCCTCTGTCCAACATATACGTGTAGATGGACTGCCTGCAATGAGGATACAGTATCTAAAGGAAAGTCAGCAACAAGCAATAGACAAGTTTTTCTAAAATACCTTCAAAATTAGATTCAGATGAAAAAGTTGCATTTGCTTTGTGATAGCCTGTGAAGCTTCTCCTTGCTAGAGAAAGAAATGGCATCAGCATAACAAAACTAAGGATAGCATCAAGCAGCCACAGAACATCAAGTTTCTCAATTATTTTAACTAAACCAAGCTCCAAGGAGTTTGGAAAGTGTAACTCATCACTGCATTTTCGTCCTCCTCTTTAAGTGACTGCATGAGCGTTTTCTTGAAGACTTCCAACTGCAAATGTGGGCATAGTAAGAATTCACGCTATAAACTGTAATCATTCATATGTCAAACTCTTTGCATTCTGCCTTAATTTATTTAATCATCTCTTCTGTGATTGTTAATTTTGATCGAAGACAGTATAGTTTTAGTAGCCATCATTTGGTTTTTTGAAATAAAAATCATTTCAATGGCTACAAAGACAAATTTGCTGAAATCCACCCAGTAGACACATTGTAGTGTGTAGAACACTTGGATATTGGGAAATTTTGCAGGATTTTCTGCTACTCACAATCACCAAAATTCTTACTTTGTAAAACAATTTCTTATAGCAATTTCACAATCACTAAACATTAACACAATTTACTTCTATTTCATCCACTGTCCACAAACACCAATTTAACTCAAAACATTGATCGCAGAAAACACTTAACTCATGAACACTAAATTGAATATATTGAACACTAAATGACTTGGAAGAACAAGAAGCTAACCATATTTGAAAACATTTTGAATTCACAACCACCTATAGTCTGGCAACTCCATGTCGTTGTTTGAAGATGGTGTCTGCCAAAATAAATAAATAAATAAATAATAAAGAATTGCACAGCAAAAATAACTGCAATATTAGGAAATAGTGTGTCCCTTGGTTTTTATACCTGTGAGAGAAGCGAATAAATATGATTCATTCCCGATAATGCACCAGATTATGATACAATTGTTTCATCCTTAAAGTCCACAAATACAAATCATAAGTGATATTTACGCGTTAGTAAATAAATTAAAAACAAACCTGGGTATTTGGATTTATTGAATGCGGTGTCAAATATTCTGATCCTTCAATTCCACTATGGGAACAACCTTACAAATGACAAGTTAGCTTGCATTATTTAATATTCTAGACTTAAGAAATTAAATATTAAAAAAAAACATATTTTTCTACATACCACATTCATCTCAAGGGTGTGATTTTTTTTTGCTTGTTTATTTTTTTGCTTTGTATTTTTTTACAAATCTTTTCAATTGTGGGTTGCATCCTTGAATTAGAGCGACGACCTTTGCTACGAACCGGTAATGGACTATGAATGTTGGATTGCATCCAGAACTAGTAGCGTTAGACCCAAATTCCATAAACCCATGTGAATCAACACCCTCATCACCATCATCAGTTTTGAGTTGCTCCATTTTCAAAGTGATCCATTCATGAACTTGGCATGCCTTCTTTTCATCCTCAGGGCGTAGTCGGCCATTTCATAGAAGTGGCTGCACATCTTGTCAAACCTCTGACTTTCAGGCTTCATTCCCCAATCTGAATAAACAATCTTAACCCTTGTATGAGCCCTCTTCACATCTTTCCTCCACCTCCGAAAAACATATTTATCTGGTATAACATGAATATGGCTTTCAAACAACACTTTCAATACATGTCTGCATAAGATCCCCTTGAACTCAAACAATTGACAATTACACTTGATATTGAAGTCGGCAACGTTAAAATATACTATAAAATTGACTGAACGTTGTCTATCTCCCATCACCAAGTCTTGTCTAACAATGTATACCTCAAAGCCATTTTCATCTATAACTTTACTACTTATTGTACAACATATATTCCCTGCTATCTCGTGTTGGAACTCCTTAAATTTTTTTGTAGTGTAGGACGTTTGAAAAGTTATCTCTATTGCATAAGGAGTAATGCAAAGGATCACTCGGTTATACGATTTAAAGTTTGCTTCAGCTTCTTTTTGAACCTTACTTCGTAGTGCATTCTCATATTGTTCAACGAACTGCTTCAAAGTAGTCTTCGAATTCACATAACCATCAAAAAAAACATTCATGCTTTCACTCATTTGAGTTGAAGACATCCCCGCCCAAAATGGAGATTTTTGATATGTTGGCACCCAACGCATTCTTTCAAGATATAATCCTCTCAACCAATCATTTTCTTGCAGACAATATTTCTCAATGAAACCATGCCAATTTACTTCTAACTCTTCATGAGACAAGGAATCGTAAACCGCTCTTTGTATTGCAAACTTTATTGCCTCATGTTGATTGTAACCAGACAACTTTTTTGGCAACTTCTTTATAATATGCCACAAGCACCATCTGTGTCGTGTGTTGGGAAATACAATTTTAACGGCTCTCTTCATTGCCCTATCTTGATCAGTGATTATAGCGATCGGAGCATTGGCATTCATACACACCAGCCAAGTTTTGAAAAGCCAAACGTACTCTTCAACGGCCTCACCACATATCAATCCACATCCCAAAAGAATTGACTGACCGTGATGGTTTACCCCAATAAAAGGAGCAAATGGCATGTCATACTTGTTAAGTATGTAGTGTCAAAAGTAACAGCATCTCCAAACTCCTTGTAAGCTGCTCTGCTCCATGCATCAGCCCAAAATATATTTCTCAATCTCCCTTTATTGTCCAAATCCATCATATAAAGAAATTAGCATTGTTAGCTTGCATTTTTTGGAAGTAGTTATGCATGGCCTCCGCATCCCCCACCCCAAGTCTCAACTTCCTCATTTTATCCAGATAATTGTAACAATCTTTCTGAAAAAATTGCAGAATATCATGACCACCAGCTTCAACCACACATGAAGTAAAATTCTTATTTGGCCTAATACCTGCCCTATCATTATAATCTAGCTTCTTCGCATATGAGCTCATAATTCTATTTTTCGGATAAAATCTTGATTTTCCTGGGCTCAATTCATGATTGTGATCTACTGTTACTTTTGTCACTAACACATCACCATCAGAGAGTATTTTACCTCTAATTTTAGCCATACATCCACATTTAGCTGTACCCCGCTTGTTTACAACACTTTGTGATTTACTTATATGCTGCCCGGACCGACCACATGCAAACGTTAAGTATATAGTTTTTCCATTTTCATCTTTTTCTATATTCTTTATTTTCACTGGAAATCCTATTTTATTACCATAATCATGATAATAACGTTTGTACTCATCAATGTCGCTGAATTTCATCCCTTCTGTAAGATCCCTTATCTCTTCTAAATTTTTTTCATTCTCCATCAATTCAATATCTTCTACACTATTCATCCCTTATATCTTCTAAAGTTTATTCTTACTGAACCTATTAAAGGAGTAGTTATCATCAGATATGTACGTAAGAGTATCTACATGTGTATTGAAACACATATCAAAACGCAATTAAAAATATAATTCCATTACAAAAACATTTATTATTCTCACAAATTTTCACATTTAAGGAGTAGACTGTACAAATTAGCTAATCTTTAAAATGTTTTACAACCAGGCTAAAATTATGATTGGTTTATACAATTTTTTTTTTTTTTAACAAAATTTAATCAAATCCATGTTTTTGCAGGATTAACAAAAATTTTGCAAGATTATCATGAATTTCAGTAGTATAATTTAACAACAATTTTGCAGGATTATCATGAATTTCAGTAGTATAATTTCAGGATTATCTGATTTCAGGGTGTAAAAATTTTGAAGATAAATTGAAGTATTAATTTCAGAAGATAAATTAACAAAAATTTTGAAATTACGTACCAGAAGAAGATGAAGAAGAAGAAGAAGAGGCGCCGAACGAGCGGAGCAGAGGAGCAGATCTGGCGTGGAGGAGCGCAGAGGAGGCTCTGAGGAGGCGCGCAAGAGAGGAGGAGGAGGAGGAGGCTCTAAGGTTTGAGCTCTTTAGGGTCGATCCTTCATAAAGGAGGAGCAGGAGGTTTGAGAGTCGCCTCACGTGGCAAACACCCTCCCTATGGCACGTGCCTGGGAGGGTCCGGACCAAGAGCGGGCTACAAGAGCGGGCTCTGTAGAATTATTCAATCTGATTTTGTTTCCTAACATGTTTTCTAAGTCAAAATTAAACAATGAGTATTACAGTTTCCTAATTTGTTGTTTTAATCATTTTTACTTTTGGATTACCAGTGTTCCGTAAAATTGAAAAACCCTTGAAAATAGAAACTGTGAATCAGCGATTTTTATTTGTTAATTTTAGTAACTTTGAAAAATACCTATTGAGTTGCTAATGGGTTCGAAGACCTGATTAGGCGAGTAGGATCGAACATTGTGATTTGGGTAAAGTATTCCCAATGGGAAGCAGAATCGCAAAAGGATTTTGCGCATGCTGGCTCTGTCTGAGAGCGTGCTCTACTGGTACATAACAATTACCGAAATCACAAGCTGTGGCTAAGGTATGGTGAATTTGAGATGAAGAATAAGTTCATCAATCATGCAAGGAATGTATGGGATCGTGCCGTGTGTTTACAACCCAAGGTTGATCAGCTTTGGTATAAGTACATTCATATGGAGGAGATGCTTGGCAATCTAGCTGGTTGTCACGTGCTGACCTTTTTCCCTTGGCTAACACGCTGCCTACTAGCGTCACACTCCCGTCGGACTAACTAGTCAAGGCACTTCGAAGCTTGGCTAATGCTAAGTAATGCTACGAAAGCTTAAGTGAGGAAAATGCTAAGGCACAAGTGTTTAGGCTTTTGAAAGAATGCTTTGTATTGCTTGAGAAAGTTGTACAAGTGTTTGATGATGTACAAATGAATGTCAAGGCCTATTTATAGGCCCTTAAAGTCCTAGAGGCTTCTAGCCTAGAACCTTCCACAATCCTCCATCAAAGGAGTATTCTCTATGCATCTAGAAAGTTCCCACCTCCAAAGGAACTAGAAATTACAAGGAGGCTTCTAGAAAATACTACACCAATTTGTACAAGGGTGTTCTAGACTCATCCATGCTAGAACACTCTAGAGAAAACTAAGCTAGAATGTCCAAGAGCACTCTAGAACCTTCCGGAGGCATCTAGAGAAAGCTATGCTAGATGGCTCGTGACATGGTGCTAGACAGGTTTTTGAGAGATGGATGGGTTGGATGCCTGATCAGCAAGGTTGGCTTTCTTATATCAAGTTTGAACTACGCTACAATGAGATTGATCGAGCTAGGAAGATATTTCAGAGGTTCGTAGATTGCCATGCCAGAGTTGGGGCTTGGGTTCAGTTTGCTAAATTTGAGATGAAGAATGGAGAGATTAACAAGGCACAGAAATGTTATGAGCGGGCTGTTGTGAAACTTGCAGATGACGAAGAGGAGGCTTAGCAGTTATTCGTTGCCTTTGCAGAGTTTGAGGAAAGGTGTAAGGAGACTGAACGGGCAAGGAGTATCTATAAGTTTGCACTTGATCACATGCCCAAGGGGCGTGCTGAAGATTTGTATAGAAAGTTTTTGGCATTTGAGAAGCAGTACGGAAATAAAGAGGAGATTGAAGATGCAATTGTCGCAAAGACAAGGTTCCAGTATGGGGATGAGGTAAGAAGGAATCCTCTTAATTATGACTCATGGTTTGACTACATTCGTTTAGAACAAAGTGTTGGGAACAAAGAACGGATTAGACAAGTTTATGAAAGCTCAATTGCAAATCTTCCTCCTGCTGAAGAGAAGCGTTATTGGCAGCAGTACATCTATTTGTGGATTAGCTATGCGCTGTATGAAGAACTTGATGTGGGAGACATGGAGAGAACGAGAGAGGTGTACAGAGAATGCATCAAACTCATTCCACACCACAAGTTCTCATTTGCAAAAGTTTGGCTATTGGCTGCTCAATTTGAAATACGGCAAAAGGATATTACCGCTGCCAGGAAAATTCTGGGTAAAGCAATTGGACGGGCCCCCAAATATAAGATATTTAACAAGTATATCGAGATCGAATTGCAACATCAATCGCTGCAGGACTTTATATCAGAAATATTTGGAGTGGGCACCAGAGAGTTGTTACGCTTGGAGCAAGTATGCCGAGCTGGAGATATCGTTAAGAGAGACTGACCGAGCTAGAGCTATTTTTGAGCTTGCCATAGCTCAAACTGCACTGGATATGCCTGAGTTATTGTGGAAGGCATACATCGATTTTGAAATATCACAAGGTGAGTATGAAAGAACCAGACAACTTTATGAAAGGCTCCTGGATCGAACAAAAAATCCGAAGGTGTGGATTAGCTATGCCAAATTTGAGGCAGCACACTAGCGTCACACTCCCGTCGGACTAACTAGTCAAGGCACTTTGATGCTTGGCTAATGTTAAGTGATGCTACGGAAACTTAAGTGGGAAAAATGCTAAGGCACAAGTGTTTAGGCTTTTAGAAAGAATGCTTTGTATTGCTTGAGAAAGTTGTACAAGTGTTTCTTTCTATCTATCTATCTATGATCTTTACAAATGAATGCCAAGGCCTATTTATAGGCCCTTAAAATCCTAGAGGCTTCTAGCCTAGAACCTTCCACAATCCTCCTTCAAAGGAGTATTCTCTATGCATCTAGAAAGTTCCCACCTCCAAATGAACCAGAAATTACAAGGAGGCTTCAAGAAAATACTACACAAATTTGTACAAGGGTGTTCTAGACTCATCCATGCTAGAACACTCTAGAGAAAGCTAGAATGTCCAAGAGCACTCTAGAACCTTCCGGAGGCATCTAGAAAAAGCTAAGCTAGAATGTCCAAGAGCACTCTAGAACCTTCCGGAGGCATCTCGAAAAGTTTGCTGCTCCATCGGGCCTTTACGGGCCTACTGCCAGCGTCCATATGATGCCTTGGATGCCTTGTTGCCCTGATAAGGGATATTTTGAGAGATGACTCGTGACAAATTGCTGCTATGAATTTACATTCTGAACAAATGAAGCAGTGCCTTTTACGAGCAAGAAGTGTCTTTGAAAATGCAATCAACTACTTCAGAACCTCTGCACCAGAATCAAAAGAAGGAAGGGCTCTGCTTTTGGAGGAGTGGCTAAACTTGGATAGTAGTTTTGGGAGCATTGGAGATGTCAGCCTAGTACAGAATAAATTTCCCAAAAAGTGGAGAGAGGTCATTTCTGAGGATGAACCTACTGCATACGAGGAATATTATGACTATGTCTTTCCTGAAGAAACTGTAGCACCTAATCTCAAAATTTTGGAAGCTGCTTACAGGTGGAAAAAACAAAAGCTCAACTCTTAGCTGTTTTCGGCAGTGGACAGTTGAGCACTATCATGCCTGTGTGATGAACAAACTAATTACCTTTCGAAGAGCATGTTGCCAGTCACAGTGCCTACGTGACAAACCAACCCGTCTAACTGTCGAGGGAAATGGCGAGGAATATATATATATATATATTTTGTCCTTCTACATACTTCATATTTACAAACATATTTTTATAGATAATGAATCTTAACTATCAATATCTTCCCCAACTCTTAATCTTAAGTGTCTTTTATCTCCAATTCCTTCTCTATAGTAAAACAACTAGCTGAATTGTAATATAGACTAGGGGAATCCCTGTGCTTCAGCATTCAAGTTGTTAGATATGAATAAAATTTTCAACTTTAGCAAGGGTATTTCAGTCTTATGCGAACATAAATTTCAGCCAAACACCTTCCCCACCCTTACTGTATTTCCCGTGCCGTTGGCACTACTGTACGGTGTTAACTATTTTCATTGCGGCTTATTTTTCTATCGCGCCTCTTAGGATTTATACTGTGTTGAAAATTTTCCTGGCATATGCCTCTTGAGATTTTAGTTCAATATGCCATTAGCTATTGGTACATAGGCTTAAACTAAACCAGAAAAAATGGATTAAATAGCTTACCTATCTCTTCAAGGTGTAATTAAACATTCTATATAAATAAAACAAAGTGAAAAAATGAAAAATCAGAGCGCAATTGTTCCACCATTCAACATGTAATTTAACTGTTCCACGGAGGGAATTAATGATACAAAACTCAAATAAATAAGAATAATTGAGTAAGGAATTTATCATGAGCCCATTTATTCAAATAATAATTAGAGGTTACCTTAAAATTTTTTTTATCTAATAAATATATATTGTCATTCAAGACACGTGTCACTAATCGTACCCTAAGGCGGCGACACATGTACCATTTACCACTAAACATACATTTTTAATATCTGTCATGACATTAATCTTTTTAATATCCATTATGACATTATCTCAACAAAAAAATTTGGTGTTTCTGTAATGGTAATTAAACTAAATTAATCACAATGTTTTGTGACTTTGTGAAATTTAAACAATCTACCTTGTTTTTCAATATTTTTCACAATACTAAAATTTGTCATACCTTGTATTTGTAATTCATCAAACATAAAAATTAAGAAAAAATTACACATTAAAGCACTATAGCATTACTCCACATGCTAAATGGTTGAGTAGGCAACAAAACATAAATTATTTTGCAAAATTTTGACAGAGTTTACTTTGTTTTCTTAATTTCTTTACAATACTAAAACCTGTCATATTGCATTTGTAATTCTTCAAAATTCAAATATACACAAATGAACTACTATAACATTGTTCCAAGTGTTAAATGTTGGAGTAGACAACAAAATATAATATTTTTTATGAAATTTTGACAGAGTCTACCTTGTTTTTCATTTTTTCCATTAGTAAAACATGTCATACACAATAAATTTGCATCTATCACCCAAGCTTACACAAATAACCACTTTAGTGGTACTCCAAGTTTGAATACAACTATGGGCATCATATTATGATAAAAAAAAAAATGCAAACTGGTCACCAATTAACAATTTATCAAGGAAGCAATTCTCTATGTTCATGCACACTTTTTCCTTGAGAATCTCTACCTTCTACGTCACTTTGCAAGCTAGCCATCCATTCACTCAAATTCTATATATCCTGAGCATGAGACAGTTTGCGCAGCAAGGAAGCAATTGTTTCCTCCATAGCTGCCCTCCACATGTTATGAGATTTTTGTTACATGATTCTGCCACGGGAGCTCCACTGATTGATAAATTGAAAGGTTGTGAGTTATCCTGCACGAAATAAGTATGGCTTCAAATTAGAATATTTTACTTAGTCTCAAAATAACTGCACATTAAATTATGATTTGGATTATCTCACTATCTCAAAACAACTTCACATTACAGCATAATTTGTCAAATCCTTCATCGGTCATGCTATTAAGAAAGCTTATAAAACTTAAATTTTAATTCAATATATACAATCTCGAGTATGTTCCACAATAGGTTTGAGAATCTAAGATAATTCAATACAAATTATCATACTAATGAGCAAGAAATCCAATACCTCTAGAGTAGCACATCCTTAAAGCCTAGCATGGATATACTGTGTATAACTGTCGAAAGAACCCACATATGAAGGTATTGTGCAGATTTTCAACTTCCAAACTGAAAATATTGCAATCCCACACCTTCAAGTCACCAGCATTTTCACTGCATTAAATGATCAGTATTTGACATATCTATTCGGGTTCAAATTATTTGGATGATGTCAGAACATAGCATGGATTAAAGGGAAATTTTAGTTTATTATCTTAATACTGTGCTTAGAAACCAATAAGAAAAATGTATTTGAAATATTTCTATGGTGTACAAACTGATTGAATATTTAGTTTAACATTATTGAAATAAAGCCACTCCAAGAAACAACACATAAACACATGTTAGTGAGTTCTTACTCGCATCTTGAATCTTGTATTTGGTGTTGGAAAGAGAATGGGTATTACCTTTTGGTTTAGATTCTCTTGAATAAATTTGTTAATGATATGTTTACCTGAAGCATAATACAATGTGGTCATTCAATAGATTAACATATTTTTATGAATGACAAATGAAGTTCATGGCGCAAGTTACAGTTCATAGTACAAGCTACAGGTCACATCCTTTTATTTGTCACAAGTTCATTTTAAATCAAAATTGCAATTGTACATATTACGGGATTAAACAGAGTAAGGCAATCCGATGAAAGTTATTGTTTCGCATAAAAAAGATAATTAGTAAGCACCCAAAATAGCAAAACCATGGTAAAAATAGTTACGATTTGATTACCTCGAGTTCAAAGAATCTCTCATTCAGTTGTGTCACCAAATCAACAAATGACTGCAATAGAAATGAAACCAAATGAAAAATCTTTCAGATCACAAAAGGACAATCCTAATTCCAGATAAGCTGATCTTCACCTACGATAACTCTGTATTCTCCATCTTAGTTCAAGAAGCTATAACAGTCGTAGCAATTTGCCTTTCTATGGTTTCTATCTGTAGTTTTTTAACCTTGACTTCATCATTTAGTTTTCTAATCTCCACCTAAATGAACAACATAATCAAAATGGTGATGCTTATCCATGCCCAGAATATGAAAGTTCTTGGAAGTTGAGAGAGATTTCAAACTAAATATGTTATTTTTTCTATCTTCTTCTTAATTTGCATACTAATTTTTCCCTGAAGTTTGCACTATGCAGTTTGACTGAGACACATTGGCAAATGCTTACATAGGATTGAAAATTGCAATTAGAACCTCACAACACTTGTCCATTGACCAATATTTGTTTGATGCTACAAATCATAATATACTTATTCACAAACACCATCCATCACCTCTCTTCCCAAAATAATTGGTTAATTATGCATGTCAGCAAACAGTCAAACAATCTATGTTGTAAAAACCCAAGGCACGGTAACTACCTGTTTTAAGAATAAGGCTTTGAAAAAGCAAGTGCCCTATAGGGTTGAAAACCTAACCGACGGTTCGGTTTTTCACCTAAATCGTGAACCAAACCGATTTTGGTCGGTTTCAAAAATTTCAAACCGAACCGACCATTAACAAAGCCGAATCGATTTTAGTTTATGCAAATCGTAACTGAACCCAACCAACTAAAACATAACTAAAATCGAAATAAACTGAACCGGCCAACTATTTAAAGATATTATATTATTTTTATATAAAATATATTATATATATTCGGTTGGTTCGGTTTTGTCGGTTAAATCACATAGAAACTGAAAACAGAACTGACCACTTTGGTTTTGAATTTTTTAAACCAATACCAAACTGGAACAAATTTAAAACAAACTGATTGGTTCGATTTTGATCGTATCGGTCTGTTTAATCAGTTTGATCAATTTTTTGTTGAACCCTAGTGCCCTGACATTAAATTCAGTGGTAAACATAAAGTTTTGCTCTAGGCACTACTTCTCAACTTAGAGCTATGACATCTTACCTAGACTTCACACCTGACTTCCACATCTCGTCAATCCATGAAGCTTGTCAAAACATGATCACTCATCCTTCATACTTACATGCCTAATCACCACCATCAACAATTGAAGAAAAAAATAAATATCAAAATGTTTGATATATTAATCAAAATGCAATTGTTGATGGTGGTGATTGGGCATGTAAGTATGAAGGATGAAAATTTAAGAATGATCATGTTTTGACAAGTTTTACACTTTTATCATGCCAAAACATGATCACCCTGAAGTTTAAAACTTGGCACACTAAAAGTTTAAAACTTGCCAAAACATGATCACCTTTCATATTATAGTCGTGCCAATGGCATGGGGAATGCCCTGCAGGTTTTTCACCTCAAATTGTTAGATAGGAAAAGTTTTGACAATTTTCATTTGAGAAAAAAAAAAACATAATACACACTCTCTCTACCACATGTACATTCCACACACTCATTTTAAGTTTTATGTTTATTTTCTTTTTCCCTTCTACATGTTTAGTATTTATAAACATGCCATTATAGAGAATGAATCTCAACCCTCCCCTATATTTGATCCGTTAGATTATTATATTTGGGTAAATCTCAGTCGTCTTTTATCTCCAACCTCAAACACCATCTTGATTTGTAATATAGACTAGGGTTTAAAACTTGTCAATACATTATACCTTCAAGTTTTTATCCTTCATATTTATATGCCTAATCACCACCATCAACCATTGAAGAAAAATAAATAAATATCAAAATGTTGGGTATGGGAATCAAACCCATGCTTTCTTGATGCTTTTAGTTTTATGTGATCTGTTAGATTCTTATATTTGAGTAAATCTCAGCTGTCTTTTTTGGATAAACCTCATGACATGCCAACCCGTATGTGCCTACATCACCATGAACACACTCACTTTGCCCAAGAAATCAATTGAAAAACATAAATGTTACATTACAAAGCCACTCATTTCACAATATAAAATGTATTTCATAGTTGCCCAACAAATTTGAAATTGCACACACTGTCAAAATAGATTTAGTAAAAAAAAAAGAAATAAACTTATAATTGAAAGATGAAAAATTGAAAGCGGAAGAGATGAAAGAGTGTAAGGGTTAAGAGAAATTGAAAGAGTGTAAGAGATATTGAAGTATGAGAAATTGTCCAGGGTCGTTAGATATTTATGCTTGGATAAATCTCAGTCGTCTTTTATCTCCCACTTATAATATAGATTAGGGTTCTTTTCGTGCCGTTGGCACGATAAAAGTTAAAAACTTGTCAAAACATGATAACCCTTAAGTTTTCATCCTTCATACTTATAAGCTTAATCACCACCATCAACAAATAAAGAAAAATAAATAAATATCAAAATGTTGGGTATGGGAATCGAACCCATGTACTCTTGGTGCTTTTATTTTTATGTTATCCGTTAAATTCTTATATTTGGGTAAATCTCAGCTGTCTTTTATCTCTCACTTCAAACACCATCCTATTTTGTATATATAATATAACTAGGGTATTCCCCATGCCGTTGACACGATCCCTTAATTTTTCATCCTTCATATGTACATGCCCAATCGTACCATCAACAATTGAAAAAAAAATAAATATCAAAATGTTGGGTATGGGAACCAAACTCATGCACTCTTGGTTCTTAAGTTCTATGTGATTCGTTAGATTCTTATATTTGGGTAAATCTGAGTCATTTTTTACCTTCAACCTCAAACACCATCATGATTTGTAAATAGACTAGGGTATTCCTCGGCATTCAACTTTGGCCAGGGGTATTTTAGTCCTATGCAAACATAAATTTTAACCAAACACCCTCCCATCCCCTCTACGTGATCCGTTAGATCTTTATATTTTCAATCTCTTTTAATATTGAAAATACTTACGATGTGAAGTACACTGGATTATTGTTATTTTTTGGAAAAATACATATGGCGTGAAATGCATATTTAAAACTTTAAACGTTTTTATTAATTATTGGTTTCATTGGAAAGATATTCAAAAATTCATTTTAACCATACAAAGGTTACTAACATCTGATAACTAAGTAGATAGTTATGACGATTTTCATTTAAAAAAACACAAATTTTCTCTCTCCGTCACATATGCATTCCACCAACTTTTTTGTCCATTATCTTTGCCATTTTATTTGCAATTTATTTACAAAAATTTCATTGTTGATATTGAATCTCCACCATCAACTTTTTCTCTAACTTTCAATTGGTTGTCTTTTATGTTATACACCATTCTGATTTGTAAGATAGACTAGTGCATTTCTAGTGCCGTTGGCACTATAAAAAGGTGGGTCATGACAATAGGTTAAACTCGGTTAAAATTTTAAACAATTATGAAAAAAAACACATTTTAAGACTGTTACAATTAATCCTCCTTAAACTTTGATTTTCCAAAATATGGAGTTCATGATCTTTGCTTTAATGTGTCTTAATATTGAAAATACTTACGACGTGAAGTGCATTAGATTACAATTATTTTTTTGAAAAAAATGCATATGGCGTGAAATGCATATTTAAAACTTTAAGCGTTTGTATTAGTGATTGGTTTCATTGGAAAAATCTTTAAAAATGCATTTCAACTATACCAAGTTTACTAAAATTCAACAACTAAGCATTTAGTTATGAAGATTTTTTTTTTAAATCAATAAATTTTCTCTTTCCGTCTCATATGCATTTCACAAATGTTTTTTTACATTTTTTTTATATTTCCTTTGTCCTTCTACTAGCAACTTATTTACTATTTACAAACATGCCATTCTTGATAATGAACTTCCACCATCAATATCTTTCATAGCTTTCAATCTTAACCGTCTTTTATCTCCAACCCCAAACACCATTCTGATTTGTAATATAGACTAGAGTATTCTTCGTGCCTTTGGCACTCAAATTATTTGATAAGAGAAGAGTTTTCAATTTTGGCCAGGGGTATTTTAGTATTATGCGAACATAAAATTCAGCCAAACACCCTCCCATCCCCCTTCTATGCGATCTATTAGATCTTTATGTTTGGGTAAATCTCAGTCGTCTTTTATCTCCAACCTAAATACCATTCTGATTTGTTATATAGACTAGGGTATTCTTTGTCACGCCTCGATTTTTGAGAAAATGAAAATCCTTATATCCACGTAGGATTAAGATTAGGATTATCCACTTCCCCAAAACTTGGGACATGCAAATTTAACAACAGAAACATTAAACAAAAATTAACATAAAAAAAATTCTAACCAGGTAACTATTTGGAGATGTTTGCTTCATAAAATAAACCGCCAAAGATGCCACCCCAAAACTCTATAACCTAGTGAGGGCTAAATGGCTACGTTCCAATTAGAATGTACCCAAGAAGCATAAACTTACTTGGGTCAGCGAGGTAGCTAGTGAGTAATCTCCATCCTTATAAATGAAATAAGTTGCATGTTTTAACATGAAAAATTCATAAACAATAAAATAACACTAAAAAAACTGCAGTTCTTCAACGAGGCAAACATCTTATACTACTAAGTTTTGGCAAACATTTTATACTACTAAGTTTTATCATGCTTAAAGTATACATTTTTTTACCAACACTTACAAAGTAAAGGTAGAATATGGTAAGTCTGACCTACAGAAATTGTTAGTAGACTTACCATCCTGTATGAAACGTTCATAAATAAATGAATAAAATTTCTAATTTATCGATCCTCATACTACAATTTATTTTCAAACAAATACAAATCATACTCATAATCACTATTATTTAAATATCAACAAAATATATTTTACCTTAAGGAAGACATGTAGTTCTCATTCAATGATCAAATGAACATTTAGTTTCTTCCCTTAAGGCAACCATGCACACAGACAAATATTTTGCTTCTTTTCCACAATCACACTCTCCTCTTGTGCTGAACACAACTCATCCAAGTGCGCCTCCCTTGTCTTCGAAACCACTCGAGACGTACATGTTCCAAGTGGGGCTGAGGTGTCACATTAAGGAACATGTTATCTCACCCGAAGTTCTATCCACGACAAGCATTTTCTAAAAATTACACGTACTAGCGACTCATATGGAACGGCGTACCTAATATGTAATCAACTCTGCATGCCAAAATTATATACCATGTATACAAGAAAGTTTGTATACAAAAACAATTTTTTTCAATTTTTTCGGAGTTGTGTAAAAGAGCATTACTAAGTATTTATATTTGTGAATAACAATGGGTATGACAACATGGATAATACCACATATGAAAGACAGTGTTAATAACAATTACCATTTTTATTTACAGCATGTGATTTCAGATTTTTTTTTCCACTTACAATAACAACATGACTTCAACTTTCTATGGTGTTTAATAATTGGTTTGGTGTGTATTCTTACCTCTATAGATTGATTGACAGACTGGCCACACAAAAGTCAAAATATATCTATATGTTATTTAAGCTGGGCCTTTATGATCTATGTCATTAGTACTTGAGTATTTTTTTTTCTTGTGTATAATAGTATGTGATAGAATGACACCATGTGAAATTGATATAATAACACCATGTGATTCTTGACTAACATTTTAACACTTGTAATTGGATTGCCATTGACAGAGATGAATAGCAATATAATGCACTTGTAAATAAAATAGCGATATCTTTAAACACTTGTCCTTTGTGAATTAAAACTTCTGTACAAAATATGGTTTTTAAATTTTCAATTAATTATTGACTTGATATTGTGAGAACCTACAAGCTAGAGTGTACCTTCCATGTTGACCTAAGGTCCAAAAGCCTCACTTAGTTCCGAGATAGTCCTGCCACATGATAAATTGATCTGGGAGATTGCCCTTCTTTTCTGTTTAGCCTTAGTGGAAGCGAAAAAATATTTGTACAAGCATCCCCCTCCTTGTACTCTTTTTCACTTGATTTCTGGATCCAATAAAGCTCCTCTTGTTTGAGAGCTAATCTGTACTCCGCCTGACAACGACTCAGATTACAACAAGCTGTAACATCCCAATTAGCATCCACATTTCGCCTAGTATAGCCAATATCTTCCCAGCCAGCCAAAAGAATGCTTTCCCACTGTTGCATCTCATCTTCTAGAGCTCGCAGTCTGCTAAAATCATTGCCAAAAACCGTCTTATTCCACTGTATAAGAGCTATTTTCACCATTTTAAGCTTAACATTGATTTTGTCAATAGCTCTCATACTGCCCATGTTAGATAACCAGATGTCTTTAACCAGATCAAGAAACCCAGGATGTGTCATCCACATATTAAGAAAGCGAAAAGGCAGATAACATGTTCTTTCCTGTGTTGGCATAGATGCCAACAGCGGAGAGTGGTCCTAGAAGGTCCTACTTAGATGTTCCACTTTCGGACTAGACAATACTGTTAACCAAGCCGAATTAACAAGGAATCTGTCAAGTCTGGCCCAAATACGATCTCTACCTCTTCTATTATTGCATCAAGTGAGTCTAAGCCCTGTGAAACCACAGTCTACCAATCCACAATTTTCTATGCAATCTGAGAAATTAGACATGCTAGCCAAAAACGGCTCAACTCCCCCAATTTTTTTTCTTGCGACATCAAATAAGTGTTAAAATCCCTGCCAACCATCCATGGGAGATCATGATTGGAAGCAAAATTAATCATACTTGACCAGGGAACCCTTTTTTCTTCAACCGAACATTTAGCATACACAAAAGAGATTAAAAAAAAAATTCTTGAAGCAGAATCTGTTACCTTACAATGAATAATTTGATCCGACATTTTCACGATCGAGAGGTCTAAAACTGTATCCCAGAAGATCCAAATCTTTCCTCCCACCCGTCATTCGAAGCAAATCCCGCAAGCTTGATTTTATTTCCAATTTCCAAATGTTTACTGGCATCAATCATAGGTTCTGCTATCATCAGAATTCTCATATTATTTTCCGCAACCATATTTTTTAATCGACTCCTCGTGGCTTTATTACCAACCCCACGAGCATTCCAAAACATAAAGTTTTCTATCATACTACTTACGGGAGGAAGACACACCCTTTTTTGTCTTACGACCCGTGATCGGAGGCACCACCAAGTTGACTTGTTGCTTTTTGGTCTCTTCATCCGACTGAGCTCCCAACGCCAAATCATTGATAGCCACGGGTGCCAATCCTACCTCCGAAATAGACTCTGACTCATCACTATCTTCTGAGGCACTTTCGAGCGAATTGATGTTTATTTATTTTTTCTTCTTTTTTCTCAGCATTCTACATTCTTTGACCAAATTAATTGCAGTATCTAGTATCACATTCAAATTTTATTATTACCTGGAACCACCATATCTAAGAGATGTCCAACGTCCCCAGTAGCCATATGATTAGCCTTTACTTGATATCTCTGTGACTCAGAAATATCATCTGACACAATTTCAATTTCCTGCTAAAATTCTTTATCATTTCTCTCTTTTTTCTTAGGGATAGACCACCCCAGTTCCTCGCCAGCAACCTGTGACTTGATATTCAAAATGTCATCAGGCGCATTACCTAAAGCCGAGCATGAAGATTGATATAATGGCGACACTGCCTGTTGAGAAGAAACAGAGTGTGCGAGCTCTGCCCTATGGACAACGTGCTCTATTTGGAGCAGAGCATGCTCTACTTTGAGTGGATCTTGTCCTTGCAAGGGTGACAACAAGTCAGATTGCTTCACGACTGAGGCTGTTTGGTTCAAAACAACTTTGACGTTCTCCGCATTTCCTGAATTGGCACCTGGCTAGCTCCCTGGATAAGCACTTCGAATTACAACAATAGTTTCTCCGTCAACCCCTCGAGTTGTTTCCCTTCGTAGGATCTTAATTGGACTTAATTTGCATACTTGATTCAAAAAGTTTTTCCCCTCTTCCCTTATCTTTCAATTGTATTTAATTATGGGTCGACTTAAGTTCAATAAGTGAGTTTAATTTGATATATGATTAGGTTATTATTGACTTTAATTCGTGTGTTTTCCATTTTTTTATGCATCACAAAAAAAACTTATCGTATTTAGTCTATTAATTTTAATTCCATTGAATGAGGATTGGATTAACTAAATTATTTTGTTTGCACCAACATAGAAAATGAAAAAGTAAAATAAAAACAAATCCATAAAAAACTTTATGTATTATATATCGGTGTTTCACTAATTATAATAATTTTGTAATAAAAGATGGCTAGGATTGAAAGTTGAGAAGTATGTTGAGAATCATTTCCTATAATGACATGTTTGTAAATATAAAACACGTAGAAAGGAAAAGAAAATGAAAATTAGTTTTAAAAAAGTTGGTGGAATTTATATGTGGCGGGAAGAGAAAATTTTGTGTTTTCTTTTTCAAAATAAAATTATCATAACTATTTACTTGGCTGTCGAATTTTTGTAAACTTGGTATCATTGGAACGCATTTTAAAAATATTTCTACTGAAACTAATTATCAATACAAGCTCTAAAATTAAAAAATGTATATTTTATTAATAAAAACATCTAAAGCATTTCACGTCGTTAGTATTTTCAATATTTTCCAAAGAAATGAGACGGGTCGGTCGTAATAGGAAAAAAAAACATGACATCTTAATGTGCATTCAAACAAAAATCTTGAACTTCATGTTTTGTGAACTAAATGTTTCGGGTGAACTCAATCTAGGCGTTTGAAAATTTTCTCCAACTGATTCAAATTTTGACCGAGTCTTTACTGCAGAATAGGCCTGCATTTCCAAATTGATTAATGGGTGAAAGTATGGAATGTAGCGCGGTACATGATATTTAGCAAAAAAAAATATTTGAAATGCCAATGACACGAGAATACCCTAGTACTGAATGGGAGATTGAATGAAGAAAAGGGAAAGGTGGGAAAGAAATATTGTGGAAGTGGGAATGGATTTGAGAATAAAGATTGAGAAAAGATGGAAATAATAGGTCATATCATAAAGGATTTTATTCAATTGAGAAGAGTGTTTGTTAGTCAACGGAGGAGAAAATAAAGGCACGCGCCCCAGGTCATTAAGGAATTAGATTTTATAATGATGACAAGTCGCATGGATTAGCTTGAATTTGGTAACCACCATGAAAATCAGTATGCTGCATCAGTGACAGTAATCGGATGAGTCGTATCTATATTTATTTGCGGATTTGGGAGATAGTCGATAAGGATATGGGACTAATTCATTTTAAATTCTTCTTTGTACCTAATATGAAATTTATGTCATAAGTCACGACCAATTAAACCATGGCTGTTCATTCCACACAAATAACATACCAATAGAAGATACCCATTTTTTTTACCTGAGGTCAAAATAACATAATTTTTTTTTTTGGATATTTTGGTTACAACCTGGTGATATCAAAACTAAATAATATTATCTTTTTTTGCTAATTTTTATATCAAGATGAGTTAATAACCATTTCTTGTTGAAAACTTTGTTTGAGTTATTCAGAGGTTCTTATATTTTCTACTTTAGAATTTTGTTACTTTATTGAAGAAATTTCACATCCCATTTGCCCTCTATCAATTTTTGAGATCGTCTAGAAGAAAAAACTCATTTTGTCGTTAAAATTTTCATGAAACTTGTATCTTTATTTTTTATTATAATTGATGTAGTCAATTCCAGTTATCCTTGACCTAGACCTGCACAGGGAACGCACGTAAGCCAAGGACCACCGTGTGACAGACGATGACACTCTGATGCTTAAGTTAGATACGGCTTGAGAGAGGGTTAAAGCTGTAAATTTGGTTTTGTAGCGTACCTTTGTTCATCGACCTTATCTCCTATTTATAATGCGAGAGTCTCTGTTCGGCTCGGCCTTTGGTGGCGGAGGTTAGGAAAAGAAATGTTGCTGGAGATCCTTTCCTAGTTAGGAGCTGTCCATGTAGGAGAGTTTCCCTACACGACTTAAGTTCCTAGATCTGCGGGAGAAGTTTTCCTTCCAGAGTGTTGTCCATGCAAGGAAGTTTCCATGCCTAACTTATACTCTAGTATTTGGTTCCGAGTGGGAACCAATGTATTGTTGGCTTGCCTGACTTGTGCAGATCCCCCAGATATTTGCCTTATCAGAACTTACGAGTATTGGGCTTGATTGTGTGACGTGTGGGTTTAGTGGCGCACTTCAATTTGGATCTGACCTTTTGGATTATCCCAATAGTGAGCTTAGTGTTGTCTGGGCTTTGCCAGATTGGGTGTGCAATCAAGACTGCTTTGTTCTGTTGACAAGATTATCATGACACATATATAATGCAGATCAAAGAATAGTTTGGTGTATCATCAACTACTCCCCCAAGTTGGTGGGTCAGTTCATTGGTCCACCAAGTCATTTCATGAAGAAACTGTGTGGTCATGATGATTGAGTATGAATCATTTCCTCGAGCAGTGCGCTGTATTAATTGGGTGTGTGTCTGCTGGAAAAAGGTGGGAGTTATGTTTTCTATATAGATCCCTAAACTCATCGAAGCTTAGTTCCTCTACTCTGTCGATCTTTGAGACTTCACTTTGTCATTTCACTTTCTATGTTTCTGTCTTTGATCAATCTTCCGCAATCGAAAGTTTGTACGATCTTCCATGGAGTTGTCTTTGTTCACTTCTCCTTGGATAAACGAGCATGCTGTGTGCGTGTTGACATTGCCGGACAGTTTCGGCAATTTGCTTGATGACTTCAAGTTTTGGTAGAAATATTGTTTCACGACCGCTGCAAACTCAAAGTATTTTGAACTTGCTAGTCGTCCGATTGAGCGGGATTTCATGCAACTTAGTAGGTTTAAATCCCTTCTCAATCCTGTTTGGTTAAACGCATATTGAATTGATATTTGTGCTTTTTGTAGGGAAATTTCCAATTTCGTCCCTTTCTGTTGAGGATAAGGCAGCCCTGGACGCATTTCGCGACATGCCTCAAATGCGAATAGAGGATGTTGTCCAGTTTTCTAATATCAAGTGCAACAAACTGTGGGCTCATTGGCATGAGGCTCCAACTCTTTTTAGAGTCCTGAAGCCAGAGTCTGAAGGCAAGAAGAGGAAACTTCCGAAAGTTAAGATTCCAAGCCCATCAAGGAGGGCGCACTTAGATGAGGCGTTTTCTTATCTTATGTGCTGCATCTAGCCCCGTTTGTGAGTATTCGACCCTTCTAGAGGGATGCAAGGCTATAGGGCAAGTGCTTGACTCATCCACTAGGTCAGAAACTGTTGTGTCTGAGGGGCCCGATGCTCGGGCAAAGGCCCCTATTTCCCTTGCCAAGTTGGAAAAGAAATATCTGCAAATGGTGGTGGTTGAAGTCGTAACGAAGCTTAGTACAGAGCAGGCGAAGATCATGAACAACATATTGCTATAGGCGAGCATGGCAGCTTCATCTGATGCGGGTCTAACTCGTCCCTTCTCATTGAAGGATTTTGAGTACGGCACTTTTTTGGATCGCGACTCTCCTAGGCCTGCTAAAAATCACTCGACTGTCAACCTTATGGTGAAAGGTCTCGTCCGCATTGCTAGAACCATCCTACGTCTCGCTCTCGTCCCTATATGGAGGTGACAACGGATCCAAGAGATAACTCACTTCCTTCTTCCCCTCAACTGCTTCTGAGTCAGCTTGTGTGAGAGAGCTGATCATTGTGAGTAAGGGGAAAGCTATGAATGAGGGCCCTAATATATTGTAGACAACAAAGGGTGGTGCTGGAGTGATTTTGGTCCCAAAGAATCTCCATTCGGATGGCAGATTAGTCTGTTTGCTCCAGATGTGGTAAAAATGAGAAACTAAGCCTGGCACCAGAAGGTTGACATTTCTTATGCTTTCAGAAAGCATATCAGTAGGTGGAAGGACTGGCTGGAAAACTGTGCTCTAGTGCAAGAAGGTGTAACGCTGGGAGAACATATGGAAAAGGAAAAGAAACATCTCTTGTTGGGGATGTCACATCTGAACCAAGTTGTCATTGCTGAGATGAAATTTGAGGCTATTACGATTTTAAGTCATTGAGGAAGCATCTTGAAGGTCAGGGGCCTGCTCAATCAAATGTGGACGCGGAGGCCTGACAGACAAGATCAAAGGCTCAGAGGATTCGCTTGGAAACGCTTGAGTCTAACCTGGCAGAGGCAGTGTCCGTGAAGGACCGGCTCGATGAGGAACTAAACCTTGTCCGTCGTGACTTACAATTTGCTCAGGAGGTTACAACCAAAGTACATGCTTAAATGCAGCCTTTGAACGCTGAGTGGACTGTCTGATGCCAGTAGCTGGAGGCTGACGTTGATTTCAATGCCAAGAGCAGCTCCTTCAGTCACAGAATAAGCTGAGTGTTTTCAAGGACAACCTTAGTGTCGAGCAGTCCAAAACTAACGCACTATTGGGCAAGCTAGAGCGGGAACTTGCTAAGTATAAGAATACATGAAGAGAAGCTGATGAAGGGTTGTGGACTGAAAGCTGGAGTTGTTGCAGCTGATGAAGGAGGAGCATTCCAATTGAGACATTTCCTAATATAAAAAGGCGACCAATGCTGAGTTCAGAGAATCTTCCGATCAGTCAGAAGAAGAGGGTGACCAAGATCAGGGTGATCGGGAAGCAGCATGTACGAACGCATCCCTGCGTCTTCTCCTGCCGAGTTCGGCTCCGTTGTATCTGAACCTCCTTATGAGAAGTGAACTCTATAACTTTCAGATTATAAATGATATGTTGAGTATAATTCTATACTTGCATTTTCTTTTACTTTCCCTGCTAGCTTTTCTATGCTTCATCTTATCGCATCATTAGCTTTTAGACAAGAGGCTTTGCTGAGTCAGAAAGATGTGTGATTTATCTGCTAATGAGAGTTCTGACTACTTATGTTGTAATAGATCGTGCAATCCTGGCCAGTACTATTTAGAAATTAGAGAGTGTAATCCACCCTGGCTGTATGTCTAACTAGTAGCTGCTGTTGCTATCTTAAGCAAACTGGTCAAACTGTGGTCCTAGCATGTGCACCACTATAAATGATCGAACAATGGTCCTTGCGAGTCCTCCAGTCAAGCTTCTAGATATGTGACTAGACTTTTGACTCGTCTTAACCTGCTATTGGTGGAATAGGCTTAGTTGGACCAGAGGTTGTTGTCACCAGTTATAACTGACTAAACCGTGGTCAAGTTCAACGGCCATCGTCTGTGGTTGGACGATGATCCCTAGAAAGTCATCACGGCCAAGCGTCGAAGGCACTAACTAGACTTCCACTTTCCAACCCATCATCATCCGCATTCAACGGATTAGGAGTTAGAGTGTACCAGAAGTTATCGTCATCAGTTAGGCTGACTAAACTTTGGTAGGGTTCGATGATCATTGTCTGTAGTTGGCCAATGATCCCTAGCAAGCTATCGTGTTCAGGCGTCAAGAGTACTAACTAGACTCCCACTTTCTAAGCCATCAGAGTTCACTCACAATGAACTAGGCATTAGAGCAAACCAGAAGCCATCGTCATCAGCAATCACTGACTAAGCTTTGGTCGGGTTCAATGATCATCATTTGTAGAAGAACGGTAATCCCTGGCAAGCCATAGTAATCAAATGTTAAGAGCGCTTACTAGACTCCCACTTTCTAAGCCGTTGTCATTTGCTATTGGCATACTAGGCTTCGAGCAGACCAAAAGCTATCATAATCAGTTGTCAATAACTAAGTTAGATAGGGTTCGGTATCAATTGTCTGTGGTTGAACAATGATCCCTAGTGAGCCTTCTTGATCAGGCATTAGAGCGTTGAATAAGCTCTCACTCTCTAAGCCATTGGCATTCGTTTGATGGACTAGGCGTTAGAGTGGATCAGAAGATGTCGTCATTGGTCGAAACCAACTAAGCTCTGCAGTTGGACACTGGTCCCTGGCAAGCCATCGTGGTCAGGCTTTGAAGGCGCAGACTAAGCTTTCACTTTCTAAATCATCGTCGTTCGTGCACGGCGCACTAGGTGTTAGAGCAAATAAGAAGCTATCGTAATTAGTCGGAGCTGACTAAGCTTTTGTCAGGCTAAGACTTCAGGTGTGCAAGTCTGACTTGGGTGTCCTAACTTATTTAATTCCTTGGTTGTCTGATTTCAGAACTGAATCATCATAGATTGACCAGACTACCTTTTGACCAACTTTAATGAACAACAATGGAATAATAATAAGGAGGATACCTCGGATTTATTGACAGTTCCTTTGTAGGAGTGCTTTTTATTCCATGGGTGCTAAAGGCTTTTATTGTCCATGTATTTGCGTGTGCTAGGCCACTCTCCATCTGTTAGGCTAGATCTGGCAGAGCATTCACTTTTGCCCATTAGTTTGCAAGGCCTTGGTGGAAAAGTCTTTGTAGATTAGAGCGCCATGTGTACGATGCAGATTGCGAGATGGTTCAGTATCGGTTACTCCCCTCAATTAATGGGGTTGCGTGTATGGCCATTAATTCGATGAATGTGAACTAATGCAGTTGCAATTGGAACCGTCGTTACCCTATTTCCAATACGACATTCAATGCCAATGTAATTGTTGACAAACGTTGCTTTGTGAATCGTCACGCCTATATATAAGCTAATGTTTTCCATCTCCAGCATTGCAATGAACGATGTAGAACATGTTCTTCAAATGCATCTTACTACTTTGGGCATTCCAAAGGCTAAAGGAAGATCTTCATGGTTGGAGTCTTCGAATGTTTTGACATTTGCAGTGATGAGTCTTAATAAGACCTGCTATTATGTGATGCCACTTGGTTTGAGTGAGCATCCAATTGATTCCATGAGATCTTGTAATATCTTCTTACATTGTGAAAAAGAAATATCGACTTTCCCTCAGAGGACACGTCTGTCTTCCATCTTCTGTTGCCTCTCAACACTGTATTTCTTAGATAATATCAACAGCTAGTTTTGGGGTGGTCATTACCATTGTATCTACTGGGCTTTACTCATGATGTCTCAGCCTGAAGGCAGGTTGGCGGAACGGGAATCACGAAGACGTTACACACAATCCTACAGGTATCAGCACTGTGAAACCCTAAACATCCCTTTATTTTGGGACATTTTCATCTGGCTTCTTTTGCTTTCATCACATTTGAAAGGCATATTGGCGGAGCAAAGAATCAAGTGTGTGATCGCAGCCTTCTTCAAGTACTTTACCTTCACTTTCAAACCCTTTCTTAAAGGTAAATTGGCGGAGCAAAGTCTTGACATGCATATTAGCGGATGCATACTTGCGTGAACTAAGATAGTTGTAGTGTGTAAACTTTTGTACTAGTCAGTCGGGCAAGCTTTGAAACAACTTTCTTAGCAATCAATATAGTCAACATCCTTTAATTCGTTTTTTATTCCTTGAATGTATTTGTATCATATAGGGTTGTGCAAACAAATATTCTAAACTGAAAAAGAAAAACATAAAAAAAAATTAAATCAAAGTAATAAAATAGTTTGACTCTGAGTGGGTACTAAGCTAATCCGGCTCTGAAGGAGACGCGCATGGTCCTGGCTCAGACTGTGTAGGTCTCCTAGCAAAGTGTCATGTTTCACCAATGCTAGCTAAGTTACTTAATAGTGGACTTCATGCTAGCGGGCTGTTCGTGGTTGGTTATCAACTCTCGGAACAGGCACATGTTTGTTGAAGTGTTGTTACTTAGCTTTGTGCTGGGATTGCACCTCAGTACTAGATTTTGGCTCTCTACATAGCTGAGCCTCAATTGTCATGGCTTTGTCTCTGTCCGTGCTGGTTGACTTACCCCCTCGTCTAGGCCCGAAGTCTGATGTGTTTGTCCCGCGATCCGAGCTGTAATTGCTAGTAATCTGGCTGTTTCAGAGCTACATGGTGGCAGTCTCTTGTTGCAGTTTGATATCCTCAAATAGTTCCTTGGTTCTGGTTGGCTGAATACTTGAAGCATTGGTGCAGAATGGAGACCACTGCCTCCATTTATAAAGTCGCCAGTAGAAAACCGAAATAACTAGTTCTAGTTATAGTAGGCATAAAAAAGCTAAATGAGATACATTCTTTCTTTATATTTTGCATTACATATATATAACTGGGTTTCCATTTTTTAAAGATACAAGGATAAGAAAAAGTAAAAAAAAAGTGCAAATGGAAACAGCCAAGGCATTCCTAAAATAATGTTGTGGGTGGACGGAGCATCAACTACCATAAATTCCTGGACAAGATACTTTGTAATTGTGGTTCTCCCACCACCACCATTAGATTGATTTTTCCAATAGGAAAGCATTTCTCTCCGCTAAATCCAACCATGGGATGAGTGGCGGTTAAATTTTTATTTTGGAGTTGCATGTTGCGAAATGCACCGAGAAACATGACGTTGAGGGAGCTTCCTGTATCCACCAAAGCCCATTTCACCTCCCATTTTGCAATGAGAACTGAGATGACCAGGGCGTCATTTTGAGAAGAATGGATGCCTTGGATATCTTTGTCTGTGAATGTCAATGGTGGGATCGGGCTCTGAACGCGTGCGTGCTGCAATTGTCGGTCCTCGCACGGGGATGATGCAGGCATCACTGTGACCATCCTCTTACTGGACCTATTGGATTGCTCCCCCTCTGAGCCGACCCCATGAAGGACAAATGATGCCAGAAGTTTCTTTCTCAATCTCTTTGACAACGTCTTCCCTTTCCTTTACCCGATCCTGCCTTGTGTCCGAGCTCAAGAACTCTTTGAGCTTGCCTTTCCTGATCCAGCACTCGACTTCACTTCTGAGATTTTTGTAATCCTCAGTATCGTTTCTGTTTTCCTTATGGAAGGCACAGTAATTGTCGTTGTCGTACCGATCAAGGTTTCCTCGCTGTTTGGCGGGCCATTTCAGTTCTTCCCAATTCTTGATGGAATGAGGATGTCGGACTAACTGGAGTTGAGAGGGGAGATATATTTATAGTAGACAAAATTGGAGGCCTTGTCTTGCCTGGTGCGGTCAAATCGAGCTTACCGTCATTGCACTTCCTTTTGTTCCCATCGTCATCCTCCTTTTTTTTTTCACTTTCTTCTCGGATTTTGCCTCCTTCTAGGCGGTCAGCATCTCGTCAAGAGTGATATATCTCTATGCATTCTTTAACAGGTCCACCATATCAATTGGAGGATCCAAAGTAAGGAAATCATAGAACTTGCCTCTCCTCATACCAGTGGTGAAGGTTGTGATGGCAGTGTCATTACTGCAGCCATCTATGAGAAATGACTCATCATTGAAGCGTGTGATGTATTTCCTTAATGTCTCATTTGGCTTTTGTTTGAGGGTCAGTGGATAATGCGGCCCTTCCTGATTCATTGGCTTCCAACGAAATAGCTGAGGAACACTGTCGCATTGTCCGGAATGAGTCAATGGACCTCGGAGGGAGGCTGTGGAACCTAGTCAATGTCGACTTCTTCAGGCTGGCAGGGAATGACTGGCTTCGAACCCTTCTTTGAGTGCCATTACGTGCTTGAAGTGGCGCAAGTGGTCGGATGGGTCTGTTGTCACGTCGTAAAACTCCAGTTTTCACAAAGAGAGTTTCTTTGACAGTGGCTCATCCATGATGTGATCCATGAATAGTGAGACAATGAAGTTGAATAGCATGTCAGGATTGGTGGCTCCTAGTTAGACGGGGTAATGCGAGACATGTCTATCGGCTATAGATGTTGAGTCTCTATTGGCCACTCATCCAGCTCTGGTCCACTAAGAAGCTACGTGGCAACGAGGCTCTACTGAACGCGTTCTCAGGAACCTTCATGGGACGGGGCTCTTCGCTGTTCTCGGGTTTCCTTCTATGGATGGAGGATTCTACTGAATGAGTATCTTCACCGCTGCGTGCAATTTGTTGCATCTGTGTTGACAGTAGATTCACCCTTAAATTTGTCGTGGCTGCTACTGGCGTGGGGGTCTGAAAAGGTTCCTCCCACGGTACTGGTGGCACCGAAGCTGGCGGCACTCAGCTAGTTTGAGAATTCGAGAGTTTAGCGATGTCTTCATTGTTGCGAGACTTCATGGTCACCATTTTTCCGGATCATAGGGAAAGGTGGTAATATTGTTTCTTCTGAGAACTCTTTGTTCCCCACGGACGGTGCCAAACTGATGTAATCGATTCCTACTCTCCTACGCCTTGACCTAGACCTGCTTAGGGAACACACGTGAGCTAAAGACCACCGTGTGACGGCCGATGACACTCTGATGCTTAAGTTGGATAAGGCCTAAGAGAGGCTTAAAATGATAAATTGGGTTTTGTAGCGTACCTTTGTTCATCGACCTTATCTCCTATTTATAGTGAGAGAGTCCTTGTTCAGCTCAGTCTTTTGGTGGCGCAGTTTAGGGAAATAGATCTTGCTGAAGATCCTTTCCTAGTTGGGAGTTGTCCATGTAGGTGAGTTTCCTTACACAACTTATGTTTCTAGATCTGCGAGAGAAGTTTCCCTTTTGGAGTGTTGTCCATGTAAGGAAGTTCTCATGCCTAACTTATACTCCAATATTAGTTCCCTAGTCAAGTCCAATGTATTGTTGGCCTACTTGTCTTAGGTCGATTCCCCAGATACTTGCCTTATATGGGCTTACGAGTATTGGGCTTGACCATTGTTGTGTGGGCTTAGTGGTGCGTTGCAATTTGTATTTGACCTTCTGGATTCTGCCAATAGTGGGCTTAGTGTTGTTTGGGCCTTGCTAGATTGGCCTTGCAATCAGGCCTGTTTTGTTATGTTGACAAGATTATCATGACACGCGTACGGTGCAGATCAAAAGACGGTTTGGTGTATCGTCAATAATTATTACTAATATTTTCTTTCCTCTGGTTATTATTGTTGTAGAAAGCCGGTTGACATTTTTTTGCTACTGTATTTGAGCAAAAACTACTTTATCAAGTTTTTGTATAAGCTCTATGACAAGTAGGGATGTCGTTGTTGGTGGACAATATTTACAGTTCAACCTATCACAATAACCAATAAATTAGAAGCACACATGGCTATGACAACATCATCATGAGTTATGAGCACAGGCAGAGCCATAGGGGGGCTAACCCGAGCTATAGCCCGAGTAAGATTTTACGAATTTTTTCTTTACTTTTTTTCAATCACTTAGCCTCTCCCACTCCCAAATGTTGTCGGCAGGGTTTCAACCCTGGACCTATGATAACATCCACCACAAGCCTACCAACTAAACTAGTACACGATTGGCTAGTGAAAAATGTAGTAATCTTAAAATATAAATTGAATTTCTCAAGAAACCCCTAAGCATTATCCTTCTATCAAAACAATTTTTATTTTTCAAGTAGAGTCAGATTCAATATGGTTAACCTCACATGATTTAGTAAGGTCACAAGGCTCCACCGTTGGATCTATCATATTGATCTTAGATAACAAAGAAACTCAAAAAATTATGTCCACATTTCTAAGTTCAGTTAAATCACTCACAAAAAAATATGAAAGCAGCTAGTCAAAGTTAAGTTTTTCTTGACGATAACAATTCACTTTCTAAACTTATTTCACTATACCAAGCTATATGATCAAATATGATCATATGACTCATGAAATGAATTAAATAAAAATCAGATGCATAACACCAAAACAATAACAAGTATATATGGAACATGATGAAGATTACTCCTCCTTTTCATTGACACCAATGACACCAATCTTACCCATGACATGTAGGATATTCAATCACATGATGCATCTTACTTAAATTACTAGCGACAACCAAGTGTGATCCCAATGATAATATCCTTGGACCACCCTCAATCCTGCCATTTGCTTTTGTCCTTATTTGATTTTATTATCAATAGAGAGTGAAATTGGCTTTTAGATCCAATGGTGGAGAGTCATGACCTCACCAAGTTTCGTGGGGTTAACCTCATTGAATAATTTTTCTTTCAAATAAGTCTAAAACATATAATATAATTAGGACAACATCATAATTATTGTTTTTTCAAAGAATTGTAAACTTATAATGTCTACACGTATTCGAGGCACATGATGGTTTAAAAAACTCTTACTTATCTTACCCAACCCATCCCACCTCCAACACCATGATCAGCACGACCACCTTGCAACACCCTAAACTTTCTGATATCATCCGTTTCAACGACGAGATGACATTGATCAATGGTTGCAGTGACGATACCTCCGTTACTGCCTTCAATTTCGGCCTCAAGATAAGACAATTCTATAACTTCCTCTCCCTAGAACCCCCAACAGACATGGCGAATATGTTGAAAGGCACATAAAAGTACATCACCCTAAAGGAGATGTTGGCAGCCAGAAAAGGGAAAGAGAACGATACCATAAGTTCCTCTAGAACCAGGGACAGAGACGAAGACAGAAAAGAGATAGTTCCAAGAAAAAGAGGAGCGACAATCAAGCTGGATCTAGCCAAACAAGGCCTAACAAGACCAGCAACTCCAGATATCATTACCACACTCCTTCGTCCCTTGAATGCAGTTGACATAATAGGAGCACACAGCTGCCAACCAAGCCATGTTCGGCTTCAATGGGGAAAACTACTACTCGATTGGAATGATTAAGTTGCCAGTAGTCGCAGGACAACCAGATTTGCAAAAGATCTTGATGACGGAGTTCTTAGTCGTGGATGCCCCATCTGAGTATAATGTGATCCTAGACCGACCTTGGCTACACCACAAGGAGGCGGTGGTCTCCACGTAGCACCAGTGTCTCAAGTACCCTGCAAATGGTGAAGTAAGAACAATCAGAGGGATGCAACTATTGTTTTAGAATGTCATTATGTTGCAACCAGGAGCCAGGAGACATAACACAACAATCCAAACAAGGGGATCCAGATGAGATGCCCCAAATCTGGATGCAAGAAGCATGTCTTCGGCTTCGGACGACAAACCTCCTTCCAACCAGAAAGGAAAACCAAACTCTAGGCAGCCAGAGGATGAGTTTGTCACCGTATACCTTGACAACCGACTAACATTAAGGTCGTCCAGATAGGCTTTAACCTTAACATGAGACCGGTAGACCAATTAGCCACACTCGTAAAAGAAAATCAGGATGTGTTTGCCAGAACAATGAAGGACATAGTGGGAATTGACCTCTCCACAAACATACACTGATTGGCAGTCAATCCGAACCTAAAGTCTATTAGGCAAAAGAGGAGACAAGTAGCGCCCGAGCACAATCAGACCATTAACAAAGAAGTTCAAAAACTACTGAATGCTAACATGATAAGGAGTCACGCTACTTGTACTAGCTGGCAAACATGGTCTAGGTAAAAAAGAAAAATGGGAAGTGGACAATCAATGATGCAACATCTGAACACCACCTTCTCAGCTTCATAGATGCATACTCTGGTTATAATCAGATCAGCATGCACCAGGGCAGGAGAAAACCTCATTCATAACAGATAGGGGCATATACTGCTACTGGGTGATTCCATTCAGGTTGGAAAACACGAAAGCCACATACTAGCAGTGGTGAACTGCATGTTCAAATGAAAAATTGTGAAGACAATGAAAGTCTACATTGACAACATGCTGGTGAAAAGCCTCTATAGTCCCGACCACCTTGCAAACCTCCAAGATTCCTTCTCTGAACTCGACGAATATATAATGAAGCTCAACCCTATAATTGCACCTTTGGGGTACAATCATGAAAATTATTGGGCTACATAGTCAACTGAAGGGGGATAGAGGGTTACCCAAAGTAGATTCAGGCTCTTCTCGACATTAGACCACCTACAAACATCAAGATCCTAACTGGGAGGGTGGCATCCCTGACCATGTTCATTTCCAAATCCTCAGACAAATGCTTCCCCTTCTTCAAGATTCTTAAATGAAATAAAAAATTCTAATGGGTAAACAATGCAAAAAAGTTTTTTTCAAAACCTAAAGGCATACATGGGAGCACCGAGCAGTCCTCAAAACCCATTATGAGTGAGACATTCTACCTATACCTCTCAGTCTCATAGCATGTTGTCAGTTCTTCCCTAATCGAGGAAGAAAAAGGGAAATATAAGCACGTCTACTATGTTAACAAGACATTTAATGGGGCAGTGGCTATCTACCCTAACCTAGAGAAATTGGCATTAGCGCTAGTAACCTCCTCCAGAAAACTGAGACCTTACTTCCAAATTCACTCAATAATAGTCCTTACTGAGTACCCACTACGGTCAATATTGCACAAGCCAGAGCTATCAAGGAACCATGGTGAATAGCCAGTAGAGTTGGGACAGTTTGATATCCATTATGCTCTGATAACGGCCATCAAGGCTCAATCGTTGGCGGACTTCATTGTCGAGCTCACTGGAATAGGAGAATCAAAGTCAAAAATCCAAGAGGGAAATGAAAACCCCGAACCAATCTCACAAGGATGGGTCATGTGATGTGATGGGTCATCCAATGAAAAGGGTAATGGAGCCAAAATTGTTGTTTATACCCCAGAGAGGATCACCCTTAGGAAGGCTATCAAATATGACTTTCGTGCTTCAAACAATGAGGCGGAATACAAGGCCCTCATAGCCGGTTAAAATTGGAAAGATGGGCAGAGAAAAAGAAATCACAATGTTCAACAATTCCCAACTGGTGGTCAAACAAGTGAATGATGAATTCAATGTTAAAGACCCTTGAATGTTGGCCTATTGTGAAAAAACAATTGATGCCAAGAAAGGGTTTAATAAAATTCTACTCCGTCGTTGTTCCAAGACAGACATCGAGGATGCTGACGCTCTGGCCAATATGGCCTCGTCTGCAATGAACAACTCCAACAGACTTATAGAGTTCCAAGAGAAGTCGACTCTATATGTTAAAAGACTCCACGAGACTTTCTCCACAAATGAGGAGATCAGTTGGATGAGTCCACTAATCAGCTACATAAAATATGGAGCCCTTTCGGCATAAAATTTGGAGGCTCGTAAGCTGAAGAACAGGGCGGTATGGTGCACGATTCTTAGCACATGTTGTACAAAAAGTAAAAAACTGACCTACTGCTCAAGTGCTTGACTCCCTACAAGGCGGACTATGTCCTCAGACAATCTATGGAGGAATCTGCAGGAACCACCTCGGAGGAAAGACATTGACTCACAAAGCCATCACACTAAGGTATTGCTGGCCTGAGATGCAGCAAGAGGAAAAAGATTTGGTTCACAAATGTGATTAAAGAGGTATTATCAATAAAGATACTCTCTTTAAATAATTTCATTTCATACAACTCTATGTATAGGGGCAAGCCTAATCCAACCAAATGACCACAATGGCACATAACGAACCGAGTCCAGTCTCGCGATAGCTCATCGCGCTTGAAAAAATGGTCCGACCAAGGGACAATAATGGTGCACAGTGGTCAAGTCTAGTCATATTCAGGATGTTTCCAACTCGTTGTGTCTAAGTGTCTTAGTCCGCCTAAGGAACTATGACGTTGCATAGCGGACTGAGTCCAATCTCACGACAACTCATCTCACTTGATTAACCTAGTCAGACCAAGGGGACCATAATGGCACATAGTGGCCGAGTCTAGTCTTATTCAGGATGTAAACAACTCACACATCTAAGTGACCTAGTCCGCCTAAGGAACTACGGTGCTACATAGTGAACCGAGTCTAGTCTCATGATTGCTTACCACGTTTGAATAACCTGGTCCGACCAAGGGCACCATAATGGCGCACAATGGCCAAGTCTAGTCCTATTCAAGATGTCAACAACTCACCGCATCTAAGTGACAAAGTCCATCTATGGAACCATGGTATTGCATTGCAGACCGATTCCAGTTTCACGATGGCTTACCGTGCTTGAATAACCTAGTATAACAAAGGGGATCACAATGATGCACAACAGCCAAGTCTAGTCCTATTTAAAACATCAACAACTCATCGCGTCTAAGTGACCTAGTCTGCCTAAGGAACCACAGTGTTGCATAGCGGACTGAGTCCAGTCTTGTGATGGGTGACCGCAACTAAGTACTCTAGTCCATGCAAACCAGAATGACACCCTTACTACCAAGGTCCTATTTAGGATCATGTCAACTATCTTACAAAATCTAGTTTGTTTGGACCATGATGATTTCTCTAATACTTAAATTCTATTCAGAATTAACTCAGGCTATCTAATGAAATCTAGTCCGTTAAGACCAAGATGATTTCGTTGATACTTAAGTCATATTCAGGATTAAGTCAGACTATCTTAAGAAATCTAATCTGTTCGCACCATGATGATTTCTCGATTTTTAAGTCCTATCCAGGATTAAGTCTAGCTATCTTATGAAACCTAGTATGCTCGAACCAAAATGATTTCACAAAAACCTAATTCATACTCAAGAAGCAGTTTGGCTTATATCATGAAACTTAGTCCACTCAAGCGGAAATGGCTTCTCAGCAACTTAACTCCCATTTTAGGATTAAGTATTTTGTTACGGGGCCTATACCGACCGAACTAGGGTGACATGTAACTTAAGTCCTCTTCCAGATCAAATCAGCTTAATTCTTAATCAAGATTAAACTATCTTATACTACAAAGCCTTCCTCCGAACAAAGGTGGCTATTCTACAGTTTAAGTCATGTCTGCTTGGATCAACAGAAAATCTTGGCCAGAGCTAATATGATTCGCATCTAGTCAGATCAAACATATTACCAAAGAAGAAACATGAATAGAGACAAAAACACAAACTTTATTGATTAAACAAACAGTTGTTACAAAGCTAAACAGACTGATCAAATTGAAGTTTTACACATGACAAGCATCTAAGCTGCTTGGTGGAAAGGAAGGTGTGATTGAAGATATACCAGAACACATGCTGGAAATCCAATCCACCAGTCTGTCTTCTGAAGGAAATGCCAGAGGTGTAGCTAAAGAAGAAGTTGTAGGAGCAACCACTTGGAGGTAGAGAAGATTGTCTTTGCTATCTTTGAAAGGTGGCAGTAGAATTTGTAGGTGCACCTCATGCTGGATAACAAGCTAAGGATAAAAAAATACCCTCAAAATTTTCTCCACAATATAAGGTTAAATTCAGAAGTCCTCAGTGAGTAATTGGAAGCGCTCAAGCGCAAATTAAGGAAGCCCAACGTGATGAGAATTTTGGAGCTTTGCCTAGGACAGTAAGGTCCAAACACATATCTCTGGGCTGTAACAAGCCCAAGATCCATTTGCATAACTCTTGATCCAATGAAGTATTCGGTCCCAAATAGAGCCTAGTGTCAAAGGAGACTTAGTCATGGATGAGTAAGATCCTGAGTGATGTCTCCTCCCTCCATCATCCTCTCGACAGTAGAGTCAGTAAATGAGTGAAATACTCGCTATATAAGGTGAACAAAAGGGATGAGAAAGGTATGCACATGCAACCCCAATTTTTATCAGTCTACATCCATCCTTGTTCAGTTACTTGACTTCATCATCGGAGTGCCTTTGGATACCACAACCCGGTGGTTTCTGGTTCACCGTTGTTCATCTTTGCAGGTTGAAAATCAACAGGGGCAGATTTGGATGCATCAATTATATTTTGAGTGTTTTTAGAGGAAAACTAAAAATGAATAGATGGGTATTGAGACCAAAAATTTTGAAAATGGTTTCCTTCTCTTCTGGAGAAAAGCCAGCTTCATTGGACTGAAAAGAGCCTCACAAGCTTAAATTTTCTTTACTCTTGCCTTTGACCAAACAAATAAACTAACTAAATAAATAAACTTTATCATTTCTTAGACAACGGAGATTAAGTATTGCATCATCTCTAGTAAATTGACTTGGTCTTCCTTTCAAATAGGGGAAGGTTGTTTTTGAAGAGGTATATACAAGCCCTTATCAATTACTTATCGGCAAGATAAATTAAAAACATTTTAAGTTGAAATAACTGTGTTAGAATCATTTTCTAGTTGGGATTATGAATCACCTTAACAAATTCATTCTCACACACATGGAAAGATCATCTTAAGCTAAATACAAATTAAGTTTCTCTTAATCATCTAATTAAGTTCACTTACAATTGACTCATTGACAATTCCAATTTCCTACCATGGTCCTAGCACAAAAGATTTATACAAAGGAGGGGAAAAACAAAATCTTTGTTTGAGTGTTTATTGGAGAAAAATTGAAATAAATGGTTTGAGGGACCAATAAATGTGAACATGTCCTTCCTTCGCTTGGATATAAGTGCAACCACCTTTATGGGACCAAAGAGCCTCACAAGCTAAATGTGGAGATGAAACTGAAAAGAAACGGTGCGTTGGAAGACCATAACACATTATTGTTGTTGTCATCTTGGCCTAAGAGCATCTCCAATAGCCTCCTTAAGGAAGCTCCTTAAAATAATAGTTTTCAAGGAGTTCCTTAAGCAAAAAGTAGTGTTTTTAATATTGTTCCTCCATTCCGTGTCTCCCTCTCTATTGGTTTCCCTCCCTATTAATTGGGGGTCATGAAAGTAAATAAAAAATAAAATAAAATAAAAAGTTAGACATAAAATGGTTGAAAGTTGGGCAGAAGTAGGAGTTTGAATTAGTGGATATTATCATAAATAAGAAAAATAGTGTTTAGCGAGTCAAATTGAACCGGTCAATTAATGAGCCGCGGAAGACTCACACAAGCTCACTATTGCCACATAGGCAGTTACTCAGTTTGTTGGAGCCATGATTCCTTGAAATCCTCTTTTTTATACCACATCATATTAAGGAGTCTCCATATGAGATTGTTGGAGATGCTCTAACTTATTAATAGTCCTTGAAGGAAAAAAAAAAAAAAAAACATTGATGAATTGACTTCACTCCTTCGGCTTTTGATGGCTTTGTGGACAAGGAAACTTAATTTAAGGGATTTTGCCTTTATAATTTTTCAATGATTATTTAGACAAGCAATAGTTGCCTAATGTATAGGATTTGTGTTCTCACAAGGGTTTTATGTTGGGTAGGGGTGGACATGGGACGAGATGGACCTCATGTCTATCCCATTCAGTTCGTTTGGAATTGGGATGGGATAGACCTCATCCCGACCTCGTCCCATCCCAGACAAGTTCAGGATGGGATGGGACAGAACAGAACGGGATGAACACGTACTAAATAGTTCTCCAATGAAAAATAACAAAACAATTTCATCTCACATTGTTAACACATCAATAATGTTGAATTTATGTACATGTAAATTTCATCATAATAATATTAAATGTCATATAAATTTTGTGGAGGGTTACCTTACAGTGAAATTAAGTTTGTTAAGTGACTGATGGGAGATTGAAGGAGCCCCTCCATAACTTCATCTTGCATATTTCCGCAAGAGTTAAAATATCATTCATACAAGATACAATTAGGAGCAATATTCTCCAACTACATAACTCATAGTACAAAACTAACCCATACCATCATTTGCCTTTAATTTCTACAAGAATGATTGTCCTATAACCAATCTAAAATGTGAAAAAATATAAATTTTCTTGAGTTTTATTTGACCTAAAATATTCAAATTGAAGTTTTTACCTAAACAAAGAGTATCAAATCAAGCAAGTAAATTTTCAAACAGTAGATGATTTGATTTAATTTCAACACATCTTAAACTTTTTTTAGAAGAGTAGTTAGATTAAAATTAATAACAATAAATACTAAATAAATAAATTTGGAGGACGAAATGGGATCGAGATGAGTTTGATCAATTCCAAAAGAACCCGAAAAAAAAAATCAAGACGAGACGCGAACGGGATGGCAGGATGTGATGCCCACCCTAATGTTATTTAAAAAAGAGAAGTATGCATTAGAACAGTAGTCTCGCTTTAGAACAGTAATTTCTTCAGGAAGCCATTTATCGTAAAAGTAAGTGAGTAAGTCCATTTTTTTTTTCCCTTCTTATCTATGTGTAATGTGTTATAGTATTCAAAGGTTTTGTGTGAAGTTGACCTATTCTACTGCATAATTTTATTGATTTACTTTCAAGATTGTATTTTTATGGAGTTTGATGCAGTTCAGTCAATAGTTTAGTTTGTATACCCTCATTGCTCTACATTATGACCAACGGTTCAAAGAGTTACATGTGATATTTTATGATGAAACAAGGACTGTTTTGGTTAATGGTGTAAATAAACATTTTCTCTAATCAATTTGGGGAGTGGTGTCTGTTCAATTAGCATGTGTCAAGGTTACAAATTGCAAGCAATAGGTCTGGGGTTCAATGTGAATTTTATGGTCTGATGTAAACATGCACAATATATGAGGCAAGAAAAGAAGCAACAGGAAAGGACAAACCAGGTTTTTGTTGCAGAATTCGCCCAAAAATCAGGTATTGAAGTAGTATGGGATTTATGTCTAATCATTGTTGGGGAAAGTTCAATTATAGCTAGCCTAATCACTGTTTTAATTATCATAATCTATTGTAGAAGATCTGATATTGGTTGTTCCACTTTTTAGATAATCTCATCAGCTTGATTATTTTTTGTTGGCTTTGTCATATTGTGCTTCCTATAGGCGATTTAATCCATATTTTGGTTCCTACTTAGAGAAGGAGATTATCCACTTTTTTTTTTGTGATTATCCACTGCTAATGAGGAAATAAATGCTTGGTCTAAATCCAAAATGATTGATCGGTTGTGAGTCTTAACCAAATAATCAATGGACATGGTATTCTATTTACAATTTGGGATGAGTCAGTCATTTTTACATGGAAAGAAGGTAGTGGATGGTGTAATAGGATGTAATATTGAATAGAGGATGTGTGGTATAATTATTGTAGAGGTGATTATAACTGAGAAGGAGATATTTTATCTCTTGTAGCTCTAGGTTCATGTGGTGCTTGAAGCGCCAATTTGGTTTCTTTGTCCCTTTAAATGTTGCAGCTTGGTTAGTTATTTTAGTAACTAATAGTTATATTTTCCGAGTTTGTTAACTAGTAGTCACTGAAATTTCTGTATAGCTGGCATAGATGCTAAACATAGAGAATTATGGCTATATCATTTCTATTTCATATGTTTCAATGGAGGAACCAGTTCTGAAATGTTGAATTTGTTTGCATTACAGGGTATGAAGAGTTCAACGTTGCAAGGGCCTAAATGTGCATTCTTCAAATATGAATCCATTTTTTCAGAAGTCATGGCTTTGGTGTTTTGCTGGGTCACCCATTAAGGGGATATATTTGGCACCTCCCTCCTGACCTACTTAAAACGAACAATTCTAGGAAGCCCGCCTTGGTAGCCTGGGAGGCTGTCCGGACCCTCTCAGGCACGTGAACCCTTTTCCTTTTCACAAGCTCCCTCAAGCGATTAACCTCAACTGCTTAACCTCTCCTCTCATGCGCCTCCTCCTCTGGCAAACACCCTCTCTGCTCCGCTCGCTCTGCTCCTGCTCCGCTGCACTAAAAACATGTACTCGATGATTCAGCAGCATCTGTGTCGTCATCCTTAAGAGACTTGAATATCACAGTGTGTTATGCTGCCACATCAACAAGATTTAAGTACAAAATATTGAATCACACTAGAGTTTTCGAAATTCATTCTTCTTCTCCCTCTCCTTGGTTCTTCTTTGAAAACTCCATACACTCTGTGGACTTGCAGAACCTCATAACAAAATAACCCACACCCCAACAAGAGTAAGAGAAGCACTCACCACATAGATCATCTTAGTTGCAATGCTCATTACAAATATCACAAAACCAGCTGGAACTAAACACATACAAATCAATCCTGGCATCCCCAATGGCACCTTGTAAGGCCTCTTCAACAGTGGGTACTTCTTTCTCAACCACAAGAATGAAGCAAGCTCCACCAACATCCCTAAACTGTACAAGAAATTCGCGGAAGATATAATACTTGTAAAGTCCATGAAAGACACTGCAAGAGTGATCAAACTTGAAAGCGGATCAACTTGAAAGCAAAATCCCCAACCATGGAGTGTTGAACCAAGTTGATCTCGAAGCGAAAACTTTAGGCAAGAACCCCAAATCAGCCATACCCAGTAACTGAAATGAACTAGAACTCAGTTGAGCTTCAAACAGTCCAATTGCAGATAGAACAGGAGCAGAGCAAGCGGAGCAGAGAGGGTGTTTGCTAGAGGAGGAGGTGTCACGCCCCGATTTTCGAGAAAAAATGAAAATCCTAAAATTCACGTAGGATTATCCGTTTCCCCAAAACTCGGGACGTGAAATTCAATAACGACAGAGACATTTAGCAGCAAAGACAAAATACAGTTTAGAAAATAGGAACAAACTAAAATTTATAACAAAACTCTAACCAGGAAAAACTGACGTCGCTAGCCCCACTAGCGGAACTCCCGTAACGCTGCTCAATAGTCTCTGAACCTGAAAAGCTAATCGGCTACATTCCAAAGGAATGTACACAAGAAGCAAAAGCTCACTTGGGTCAGCAATAAAGCTGGTGTGAGAAATCTTCATCCCAAAAATCAATAAAATCGCATGTGATAAACATCAACAAAACACAAACAACAAACCATCACACCAATAGGTAGTTCCTCAACGAGGCAAAAATGTGATGCAAGAGAACACATTTCCAAAAATTTAGTTCCTCATCGAGGCCATCATATCATCATCCCAATTAAATAAAAATGCATTTACTTATACTTACCCTATAGGAGTCGACTATGGCAAGTCTGACCTGCAAAAATATTAGTGGACTTGCCATCCTGCATGAAAAGGATTAGAAACAATATAAACGTAATCTATTCATTTTTATTTGAATTTGTTTCATCTTTTAACGGATTGATCACTTAGATGATACCACATTCGCACCACCTCCGTGCCGAACATACATGCTCGTATGCCTCTCTCATATAAAGGAGGACTACTCCGTCATCCATGCCCAAGTGGGACATCACATATAGACATGCATCGCGGATACCCTAACTAACATTGAGGTGAACATTTTTCAAATTAGCCATTAGAGATGGAGAGTCATTAGAGACGAAGGGGGTGAATGTCAGGCCACGTGCCATCCACAAGAAAGGGTAATTGTCCGATTGAAAGGTTGTTGCTAAATAACACTATCATTTATGCTGAAGAACACTATCAATTCCTTACTTTCTGAAGGACACCACCAAAAAAAAAAAAAAACCCTACCTCTTTTCTCCTCTCTCCATTCTTCTCGATCAACCCCACCATTGCCACCTATCCTCCTCCCCTTCACCACCCCGCCACCGCCACCTCTCCTTCTCCTTTTCACCTCTTCTTCATCTTTTTCTTTTCTCCTTTATCAATCACCACCGCTACCTCTCATTTTCCTCCCCATCTTCTTTTCTTATTCTCCTCCTCCCCTCCCTCTCACTTCTTTTCTCTCTCTCTCTCTCTATTATCCCAAACACTACCATGACCACCACCATTGTCAGCCGGCTGTGGCAGGGCATGGCGGGGCGAGGTGGTGGTGGGGCTGGCTGGGGTGTTTCTTCGGTGAAAATAGACGAAAATGGGGTAGTGTATCATTCAGCAGAAGTTGTGGTGTTATTTAGCACTGGCCACCTAAAAAAATAACCCAAATAAAAATGATATTTTGAGTTTTGACCTCATTTATTTGTGTATAATAGATTTTGGCCATCGTTATAAATTTTAATTGGGTCTAATCCTCATTTTCTAACGAAACCGTTAGGTCAACATAATTGACTAGTTATATTTTTTTTTGGACTGAAATACCCTAATTTAAGGCATGTGCTTTGCATGTGCAATATTTACAAATCTACCACAAATCATAATGCAAATTTCAAAGTAATCCAATCGAAAGGTTGTTGCTAAATAATACTACCATTTATGTTGAAGAACACCATCAACTCCCTACTTTCTGAAGGACACCACCAATATAAAAAAAAACCCTATCTCTTTTCTCCTCTCTCCATTTCTTCTTGATCAATCTCACCATTGCCACCTATCCTCCTCCCCTTCACCACCCCACCACCGCCACCTCTCCTTCTCCTTTTCACCTCTTTTTCATCTTTTTCTTTTTTTTTCTCCTTTATCAATCACCACTGCCACCGTCACCGCTACTTCTCATTTTCCTCCCATCTTCTTCTTCTTATTCTCATCCTCCCTTCCCTCTCACTTCTTCTTTTCTTTTTCTTCTTCTTCTTCTTCTTCTTCTTTTCTCTCTCTCTATTATCCCAAACACTACCATGACCACCACCATTGTCAGCCGGCTGTGGCAGGGCGTGGCGGGGCGAGGTGGTGGTGGGGCTGGCTGGGGTGTTTATTCGGTGAAAATAGACGAAAATGGGGTAGTGTATCCTTCAGCAGAAGTTGTGGTGTTATTTAGCACTGGCCACCTAAAAAATAACCCAAAAAAAATGATTTTTTTGAGTTTGGCCCTCATTTATTTGTGTATAATAGATTTTGGCCATCGTTTTAAATTTTAATTGAGTCTAATCTTCATTCTCTAACGAAACCGTTAGGTCAATTTAGTTGACTAGTTATATATTTTTTGGACTGAAATACTCTAATTTAGGGCATGTGCTTTGCATGTGCAATATTTACAAATCTATCACAAATCATAATGCAAATTTCAAAGTAATCCAAAGAATGAAATATAAGGATAAAGACACTCATCTTTCTTACTTTCTAAGTGCATCTATAGATATCATCTTCTTCTTTCTCGATCTCTCATTTTTGGGTTTCTCCCAAAATGGTAGGAAAAGAAAACCCAGTCTTCGATTCAAATACAGTCTTTGAACTGTCCACCAAAGAGAATGAACTTAAAGAGGGGAAAACACGTTATTGGGTCGGAGGAAGAAACCCAATGCGTTTTGGAGAAATGGGTCTATGGGGTTTGTGTTTTTGTTGAAAATCACCATACCCATTCCGATCCTAGCACCTAGAACAGTTGCAATTGCAATAGAGGCAGCCATTGATGGAGCGTTGGAGGAGGAGGAGTGAGAGGGGATATTGGGATTGTGTGGGGTCCTCTTGGGTTGAGAAAACCAAAAAGGAAAGCGTAGAGAAGACATGGTTTAGTGGATCTGAATGAGTGAGATAAAATTGAATTTGGTTTAAAACAATGTTGGTTGAAGGGATGAAGATGGAGATGAGAAGAAGAAGAAGAAGAAGGGATCCATGTTCCAAGTTTGAGTTCCCAGTGCATACATGTTTGCGGTAAACTTTTTTTTAACTCTTGTGACTTTTTCTTCCTATAAACAAAATTCTCTTAAAAACTTCAAACACAATAAAATAGATGTAGTGATACCAAATGCCTGAATTTCATACTGAGAATCATTCTGATTTCTCAAAGGGGCCATTCTACATAGTTGACATCAAAGCATATGCTAATCAACACCATCACCACTTTCTTCCTTCAACTTTACTTTCAAAAGAAGATGATCTAAAACGTGGAGTTTTCTCTTTCATCTTTATATAACTGAGGGATTTCATTGAAGAAAATATGGAGTTGTATGACAGTTCTTTAATTCTGACGAGGTTCAAGTCTTGAAGTGGAAGAATTGATGTTGCTCAACTTTCTAGTGTGTTTGTGTTGATAGGATATATAAAATCTGATGGGAGCAAATGAAGGAGTGCATAACTGGGCTGATGATGGTTCTGACTGAGTTTTTCATCCTCTTTTTTAGGTTTGGTGTTTGTTGTAGTCACAATTGAACTAGCTGTGAGTAGTAGGCAGTTCCTTGCTCCTGCTGCTTTGGACCTCATCATGTTGTCATTATGGATCTTCATGAACTTCTGCTGGGGCAAGTGGAGCGGCAGACTAAGGAGTTTGGGTAGACCATTCAAGAGGAAAAAAACCATGAAAGATGACACGAGCATGAACATGATAATTATAGATACATTAGGGAAGAAAGAGAGATGTGTATTTCAATCTTTAGATAACCTTGAGATTTGCATTTTGAGTTTTGGTGGATTTGTAAACATTGCATATATAAGGGGGGGGGGGGGGGGTATTCAATCATGTATTTTAATGGATTCTGAAAGATTTTAAAGTCCATTAAAATACAGGGGTATTCAATTAAGGATTTAAAACAATACAATGAAATCCAGGGGTATTCAATCATGGATTTTAAATGATTGTTTTATAATCCATTAAAATCATGGGGTATTCAATCATGGATTTTAAACAATACAATAAAATCTATGGGTATTCAAACAACAGGGAATTTTAATGGATTTATTGACTTGATGGACTTTGAAGGATTTATTTGTGATTGATATAAATATCAATCTCATTTCCAAATCCGACCTATTACCCTTGGATTTCAATCTCTCTGCTCCCACCAACTCTACCAAGGCAGTCTCTCCATCAACAGTCTCCTTTCTCAGCAGTGGAACCAGGTAGTCTTTCCTCGCCTTCTTCAGTCGATCGAACTCACCTCTTTGCATTCCGTCGAACTCGCCTCCTTTCGCTTCAGTCGAACCAGAAGAAATCACCATCGCAGGAGACTCAACGACACTCTTCGCCCCCTATTTTTTCCATCGTCTATTCTCTTAAAACCCTAGCTAAGCTAGTCCGCAACTTTCATTCGAGCCCTAATAGATTCGACTCCGGGCCAATTGGTCTACCTCGAGAGATGAAGGGAATTGGGAGGAAGAATAATGCGAAAGTAACGCAGCAGCAGCAACATCAGGGGTTTCTAATTCCTTTGAAAAAGGAAGATAATCCATTGAGCTCCAGTCGTCGTGTCGAGGTTGGAGAAGAAGAAGAAGAATACGCGACTGCAAGGAAAGTAATGGAAGAAGAAGAAGAAGAAGAAGAAGAAGAAGAAGAAGATGAGGAAGAAGTAGTAGATGAAGATGACAATGAAGACGAAGAAGAAGAAGAAGAAGAAGAAGATCGACCTAAGCTAGATGAGGGCTTCTATGAAATTCAAGATATCAGGAAGAGAAGGGTTTGCAAGGTAGCTCTACTCCTAAACAAACACCTCTAATTATTTGGAATTTCATTTCATTTTATCGATATCAATGGATGATTGTCTGTCTTGATATCTGGATTTTTGTGTTATGATATCTGGATTTTTGTGTTATGATATCTGGATTTTTGTTAAGAAGAAGAAGAAGAAGGGTTTGCAAGGTTTTGTGTTATGATATCTGGATTTTTGTTGTTTGATGGAAGGAATTCTTGTTTTTGGTTGACTGGATGGGTTGATTTCTATGTTGGGTTTGATCTGATGTGGGTTTTTATTAATGGGGTTGTTTTGTTTTTCGATTGTTAGGATATGTGTGATCAAATTTGAAGTTATGTTTAGAGCAACATGAATAGATTACTAATAGTAGCAGTAGAAGTTATGTTTAGAGCAACATGAATGAACTTACTTGCAAAAAACACAGCAGCAGCAGTTGAGAAGTTTACCAACTCTTCTTTCTGATTGCCTGACTTTATAAGAAAACCAAAATGGACTGCCTTTACTGTGTCATATTCTAATTCTGATCTCTTCAGGTGTGATGAACTCTATACGCGGCGGAGATGATACTCTTACATAACCAAAACTGGTACAATATCTTTCTCATTTCACTTTCATACATATATATAAGGAACTGATATCCTGGTCACGAAGACTATGAGCCTGAGATCATCAGACCATGACCATATTGAGCATGAAACTCTTAGCAGCCAACACATGGTCATTTGACAAATCAACCCTGCTATACTGCAGCTTATTCTTTCTTATACATCGTCACCAGCTGCCTAACTAGCTCTTGCATATGCATACATGTACACATATAGAATCGTGTCAATTACTCCTTTTGTTAGGTAAATGTACATGTTATGTTTGTGTTTCTGGATTCATTTCTTCAACGAAATTCTCCTTTATCATCTTTGTCAAATTGTCAATACATAAATGGATGTCATTCAGTCAATTATGAACACAGTATTTTTTTTCTAGTCAAATATAACAACCCCATTATCTTCTCACAAAGACTGGATTATATTTTTTTTCTAGTCAATTATATGATTTGTCAAGCTTGTGATGTCTGGCTCATTATTCATTTGAGAAGTTTATGAAAAGTTTGTGCACTCTTAAAAAAAAAAAAGCTGACGAGAAAGAGAGAAGCTCTTCGTCTTTGTTTGATCTCAAAGGTACAATTCTGTTCTTATTTGTTCACCTTCGAACAATGATTTATGTTCATTTTGATTGTTAGGTATCATCAGTTTCTCCCAATTTATGTTTTTCATTCAATTTCTAATTTGCCACCATGACCCTGCAAAGACATGGATTGGTGCATACATAAAAGATTTCCATCAACAAAGTCTGTGGTCCCGATATATCACTACAATGTACTGGTCTATCACTACTCTAACAACTGTTGGTTATGGTGATTTGCATCCTGAGAATTCAAGTGAGTTGTTGTTTGACATATTCTACATGCTCATGAATCTTGGGTTGAATGGATGAAAGCCACCTTATTCATTGATGTAAGATTAGTTGTCATCACACTCTTACCTTATCAAAAACGGGGTTTTGGAAGTGTTAATTGTGTGAGTTGGCAATTGACAATAATTTGAGTTTGGAAGTGTTAATCGTTTGTATGTTGCTTTAAAAGATGCCTTCATGAAGAAGCTCCAACACATTTTAGGATAAGCTTCTTGTCATTGAATTGGTTAATATTTCATTTTGATTAATGGGTTTTTGTTGATTTGTGTTTTGGGGTTGCAGGAGAGAAGAGCTTTTTTGTTCTGCAGAGAAGATAGAGCAATTCTGTGCAGAGAATGTAATCTCACACAGCCAATGAGCACACACAGAAACACAGTGATAAGCTTCCAGTATATCAAACCTATCAGAGACGTAGAAGGAGGCAGGATAGTAATACGAAATGACAATTGCTGGATGAGGTTCTAAAGGTGCTTGACTGGGAAGTAATTGCTGATTATATGAGGTGCTTTAGATTGTCAATATGGTTATGTTTCAGAATGCAAATGTCAGAATGCAAGCAAGTTAGTTGTTAATTGAGACAGTCCTGTGATCAGCAAGTGGTTAACTGTTATGGCTGGGACAGCCTGTGATCAGCAAATGGTTACATTGTACTTGATAAAGGAAGAGGCTTACATTGTTGTTGAAGTTATGCTCAACTTTCACCAAGGCTACTCTCCCCTCCCCTCGCTCCCCCCCCACCCACCCACCCCCTCCACAAATATCAGAATCAGAAAGTTGCATACTTGGACTTGGTTGTGGACAAAGGATATTCCCCCTACAAGCAGAACCGTAACGTTGACAATATCAATAGAAGAGGCCTCCTCATTCCTAATCACTGCTGTGTATTGTGTGGAGGGGCAGAGGAGACTCTACTTGTCCTCTGGTTACTGAGTTATGGAGGGGAAGCTTTGCATGATTTCCAAATCAATGCTACTATTCCTAACAACTTGATTGAGTGGGTGAAAGTTTCTTAGCTGCTGGAAGGGCATTATCAACATGTCTGTGGTTGGCAATTGGGCCTAGGAAAAACTTATTCATGCTTCGGTTTGGGTGATTTGGAGGGAAAGAAACAACATAATATATGGAAGTGTTCTGTAGATACTCTACAGGCTGATCCAAAGTTTATATTGTGGATGCAGGCTTGTGACGTGGATAGGCTTAGAGAAATTAGCTTCTCAGGTGTTCAGTTGGGTTTCTCTTGTACTTAACAGCTAAACAGAACTACATGTAGACTTTTGGTGGTAGTGTTCAGGGTTTTTTACTCTCTGATCACTGCCCTGTCTTTTTACAGTTATAATTACAATACAATACAATACTCCTTTTATTGTTATACTCCTTCTACTCGTATAATACAATACTCTTTATTTTGCTGATAAACAACTACCTTTGAAGAAACGGTTAGATTTTACTAGGCTTCTGCATTGTATTTCAGGTTTGCAGATACTGCCAGCAACAGCCTGATAAATCGATTTGTTCTATTTGTGAAACTTCCGAGAATCTCTGGATTTGTGTAATTTGTGGTTTTGTTGGGTGTGGGAGGTATGTTCTCAAGGCTTGGAATTATTTTGTTTAGGATTTGTATTACTCGTCAAAAGATTTACTATAGAATTGGAAATAGCATTCTTCTATTGTTCCGACCAATAATTCTTGGTATGGAAATTTAGGTATAAAGCTGGTCATGCCATCAGACACTGGAAAGAAATTTAGTTGTTAAAGCTGGGACAGCCTGGTTAGTTGTTAAAGCTGGGACAGCCTGTGATTAGCAAGTGGTTAGTTGAATGTCATTGTTGTTGCAAATATACATGTATATAAGAGAGTGTAAAGAAAGGAAGAGTATCCAGTTTTTTTGCATTGTAACTCTGAACAAAGAGCAGTTGCTCTGGGAGGGATTAGGCACTCTCGAACTTGCCTCTTATCAATTGCAATACAATTTGTCTCTGATCTTCATCATTGTCAGTATTGTTTCTTGTATTTGATTGCATTATAGTTGCAAATTCTCTTCTTCATTTTGCTTGATTCCTGTCTTGAAATTGTTCCACTTGCAAAGCACATCACACAGCAGGTTTCTTCTCACAGGTGTTGAGCTTTCATCAAACACTCTTATTCCAACCACCACTACTTCCTCATCAAACGGCTGTGATGCTTCGGTAGACTCAGAAATCAGCAACAAGAACTGCTCTCAACCATTGATGAAGGTTCGAGCCGGCGTTACTTAAAAACCAACCCAATCCTCTTCCCGTCCTTGCTATTCTTGCTAATGACATAAGTGAATTAGCAGCAGATGAGAATGAGTTTTTAGTCCAATAATAACAATCCATTAAAATCCATAACAATCCTTTATAAAATTAAGAAAATTCAATAATAAAAATCCATTAAAATCCAGTGGATTTTGTAAATTCCACAAAATACAGTCACTTAAAATCCATTAAATCCAGTGAATTCTGTAAAGTCTTTCAGACTCTATTAAAATCCATGAGATTTAAAGTCTTTCAGACTCTATTAAAATCCATGATTGAATACCCCCCTGTAAAGCACATGCCTTAAGTTATTTCAGTCTACAAAGAAAATTTAATTAGTCAACTACTTTAACTTAACGGTTCTGTTAAAAAATGAGGATTAGATTAAATTGAAATTTTAAATGGTTAAACTCTATTAAACATAAATAAATAAGGGCTAGACTAAAAAAAGCCCAAATAAAAATTAGGTGGTGTAGGTGATAAATAGGATGGTGGCAATATCAAATACTTGTTTGTCTGTCTCACCCGTAACTGACGAACTCTGGTCTTGCTCCCTGCCGCTGATTTCAAATTGCAAACTCCACTCCACAGAGCTCCAAGCGAACTATTGCTCCCTCCCCCCCTCTGGCGTCTGCGATCTTCTCCCTATACTTCGACTAGGGTTACAGCGGCCTATCTACTGAGTGATTCAAACGGATTTGAATCCAATCTATCAATTGATTCAGCAAGGTACGAACAATTGATTCAGAGTTTGTTTTGATTAGGGCAAAGTTTAGGGTATTTTCGCTTTCGATTTTCAGAGTTTGGGGTTTTTTAATTCTCTATTTTCAAAGTTCGTGGCATTTTGAATCAATTCGATTCAGTAGTTTTGTAGTACCTAATCCATCAATTGATTCAAAGGATTGATTGGGGTGTTTTCGTTTTCCATTTTCAAAGTTCGGGGTATTTGTTTCGGTTTTCAAAGTTTGGGATGTTTACATTTTCGATTTTCAGAGTTTAACGTGTTTTGTAACTCCGATTTGAGAGTTTCGGCTGTTTTGTATCCATTCAATTCAGTAGTTTAGTAGTGCCCACTTGATTGGATTAAGAAAGGTAAAGATCGATTGATTCAGCTTCATAAAATATTTTGAGGTGTTTTAGTTTTGGATTTTCATTATTTGGGCTGTTTTGCCTTAGCCAACATATCGAGCAGTCTATTAATTTTTTTTTTCTTTTGTTATTGTGATTCAGCTCATGCTTTTACAGGAATTCAATCGATACTATTGATTAGTAGAAGCTGATTGATCGACTGATTCGGCACACTGGTAACAATCAATTTTCATAAAAACAATTCCCATTTTTTATTTAAAGTATCTCTTATTGGCATCAAATTCTACCGATACAGGAATCCAATTGATTCTTTATTCTATCGATTCGATTGACTAAGCAAATCGACACAGGTAATGAGTTTTTTTTTGGTATAACTAGACCTTGTCATTTTAACAATCATTTTTTTGTTTGCATTTTTGGAACTATTTAATTGTTTTACCATAGCAATGTATAGGATCAATTACAGCTGTTGAGACCGCGTAAGAACCTTGAACAAGCTTGGGTTTTCATGAGAGCATTTTCTACAATTTTGTAACAAACCAAGAATATGATCATGAAATTCATGTTTCTTCATTCTCTTCCTCTTACCCTCCTCTCCCTTCTCCCTGTTGGCAAATTTTCTTTCAGCCTAATGTGATGTTTGTTCAATTAATCATATGTAAGATATTTGTTTTAACATTTTGATGTTTTTGCTTTCTCGACAAGTCGCAAACAAGAAAGTTTACTCTGCTCAACAGGGCCAGATACGATTTTCTCGGTAAGTTTAGTTTACACTTTTCAATTAGTTCTACAATTCTTTCGATTTTATGCTTGTTTGTTTCTCTTAATCAATCAACAAGGTAAATGGAGCTTTTCCTTTTAGGGTTTACAAATTAGTTTGGTGGGTAATTTGAAGAAATTCATCAACTATGTTCACAATTACAACCAAATTGATGTGATCACACAATGAAGAATTCATTAATTTTTTTTTAATCTTCATAATAGTATTTGTCTTTGAAAGGGATTTATGTATTAGGTCATAAGTTGGATTGCAGAAGTAAAGATCTTGACCAGTGTTCGATATCGAGTAAGAGTGATTGAGGAAGTTCACACTTCATTGGAAGAGGTGATGGCTTCAAATGCTGAGCCAGAGACTACTATTCTCAATCACCACCAAAATAATTCCCGTGGTATAAACCTTTTGTTTCTTTTACCAAGTTATTTAGCTTTCTGTTTCTATTGTCGATGCATTATCGTTTACTGGAATTTTCCAGTGGGTGCATTTTTTTTTTTTTTTTGAAAATATAAAAATTTTCATTGTGAAGTTATAAAATAGTACAGTGCAGGCTCCTGAGATACAGTGAACCTTGGGGTAACGAGAAAAGTTGAATGATCCCTAACCTCTACATCAAAGCCCGGATAAGGCCTGACCCCCAGAAGTAGAATGAGGAAACTCAGTGACGTTATCTGGAATTTTTATCACACAAGAAACTACTTCATCTAATTTTTCATCTTCCCTGGCACTTCAATTCTATACTCATTTCAATGCTATACTCCCAACTTTTCTGCAAATTTGTACGATTCCCCCCCTTGTTTGTCTCTATTTAAGCTCCCTCTTCCCTTTCCGCGTTACTAGGAAACGTCCTGCTGACACAAATTATACTTAATGTCCACCCATCCCATCAAAATCCTGGTCACTCTTTCGTTTCCTGGATAACAATCTGGGTGTTATATGGTTGCTTAAGCACTCATGAAACCATGACCCAAACCTGCGATCCTGGGAGTGGGTAAAATAGTTATTGATTCTTGAATTTCTGTATACTTTCCTCTTCTTCTATACTACAAATAGAACATTGCATCATCAAATTTTCGACAATGTGTCATTATAGCTTATAAGTCTATGATGTAAATCATGCGATACTGTCAAGTTGTTAATATTTATCATTGAGATTTCAAGGATCTAGTAATACAGAGAAGCGATGGTCTAGAGAGATTTGGTTCTTGATTTGGGATTACATATTTGCAGTTGTCCTAATCATTCCAAAATCCAAACTCCAATCCATTGGTGAACTTCATCTCTTACGAATCCATATGTTTGGTAGTTCCCCACAGTTTTCATAGCATTTTCATTATTTTAAGACCAATCTTTAAGAAGAATCTTGAGATTAATTGACAGTTAGGTTTCCCAACAGTTTCACTCTACCAGACTTCACCATGTTGACACTTGAAAGCAGTAGTTTAACCATTTGAAATAGCTTGAGCTTGAGATGTGTAATTAATACTTTTTGTTGAATTTAAGTTGTGCTTCTAATCTGGTTTGATGCATTCTTATTTTCTCAATCATATGTATCTTTTGAAGCAATCCTTTGATAATTAATATATAATTTCAGACCAAAATGAGGATGAAGTATGGTGTGATGATGAATCTTTATGCGATGATTTAAATCAGAAAGTGAATGTAATATCTGATTTGGATAGGGAGTGGCATAGGAGGCATGGACAATTCCATACTGTATCCTTGACAAATTAAAGCTTATATTTTTTGTACATTTAGATTCGCTTATGCATTTAACAAGAAGGCATGAGATGCTGTGTTATAATTCTTAATGAATTTTTAGATTGGGTATCGTGATGGTCTCACGGCTGCGAAAGAAGCAGCTGCCCAAGAAGGCTTCAATGCTGGCTTTAAGCAATCTGTGCTCGTAGGATACAAGTGGGGCCTTGTTAGAGGCGTTACTAGGTAAGGAATAACCTTCATTTTGCTAATTTAGAAGCTTGGTTTTATTTTTTATTAAAGTGCAACCTGAAATAAATTGTGATTGGTATTCTTTATGATATATATATGTGTATCTATGTGAAGTGCGCTTGCTTACTTCTCCACCGAGTTGAAAGAAAAATTGGCTGGAACCCAAGAAACGAGAGAGAAGTTTCAAAATCTGTATGATTCCGTGAGTTCTGTTTCAACTCAATCTGCTCTTCGTTTATTTCATACTGAAATCTTGCTTAGTGAATCAGAGGCACACAGTAAGCATACAGTAGAAAGTTCTCATGTCGAAACGGCGTCAATTGAAATTCCAAATTGCAGTCAGTTGGGGAAATACATTGGGGAGTTTGAGTCCCTTCTTGAACCTTCAGCAATAAAATTGCATTCAGGGGTTGAGAAAAATACCATGGGGTGACTTCAGGTGCCATGGGATGTTTGACTGCAAAGCACACTGATTCTTGTGGTGATGGCCTAGGAAGAAATGTTTGTTGTATTTACATTCTAATATAGGAAGGATGCATGGCTTGATTTCTCATGATACTAAAATTATAACCAAGTCGCCCTTATTCATTCTTATGGATGTAAAATTATAAGCAAATAATCTTTGTTCTTTTATATTGATATTTATCTGTAGTTGTTGTTGTAAGTCTTGTTTTATTTTAACATCAATATTGAAAAATGGGTGTCTTACAAGTAGTAGTGTTTTTGTGTATGGGATGCTAACAAATAGTATTTGGGCTTATTTAGCTTTTATATGGCACTTATAGGTTGTCATTGTAGTTTTTGGATTTGAACTTTTTTTCAACTTATTTTATTGTTTTTCTACATTGTATTAACTTGTGGAGATCTCTAGTAAAAAATCAATTTTAAGGTAAACACAACTTCTTTCCATGTGTAAACTAAGTTGAGATGGTTTTGGTTTTGGTGTTGCTATTACTTCTAGGGCCATGGAAAGCTTGTAATGCCACTCACAGACTGTCAATGAAATTCTCCTTATAGCACTCCTGATAATTTTGTCATGGATGATGTGACAGAGGAGCTGAACTATGAGTTCTAGTAATGTAAGGTTTGAAGAATTAATACCAATATGTCCAGTGCTGAACTAACTTGCTAGTCGGAATCTAAACTCAAGAGAGATAAACTTTTAATAATTGGTACTAAATCGACAATTTCAACTGAAATCAGTACATTTTGAATGCTGATTTATTAATAAAATTAGAGGAATGGAAAGTATGATTGAATGTCTAGGTACCCTTGGCAGGTTTCTTACCTTGGCTATCGCTCAGACCATAAGTCACGAATGACTTGGAGGGGGGGGGGGGGGTGTGGAACGGTTTGATCAGGGTTCACAAAGGGATTACTGCTACTGATGGTAGTCGTTGATTTCTATCTCAGGATTTATTTCTCTTATACCAGCTGGGAAATAATGGAGTAGAGAGGGAAAATGAAAAGGAGAAAAATAATAGAAGAGAATTGGTCTGGCATGATTTCATAGGCGCCCATGGGGTTGAATGAGTGATTCCCCGGACCGTTGATGTGATTCTATGGGTGATTTGGCACGAAAGGAATATCCAGATCTTTTGAGCTCCTTTTTTTTATCGTGAGATTGACCATACAATATTATCATGGATGTAATGGGTTTTCTGTGGTACTTATGCTCCTCTCATTGTGCCTTTGAGGACAGAATCAGGGAAAAATGAGTCGTCAAATATTCATACTAACTTCTGTATTTATTTAATTAATTTTCCAAAATTTACACCAAAGGATAGAGTAATAGGAAATAAGGATAACATCCATAAACCATTCAGTATATGTATTACATTAGACTCTGTAGGACAACCATTTTCAAAGAAAAAGAAGAAAATTTTCAAAATCAACATCATCTGCTTGCAAGTTATCTGTTTAGGATTGTCGGTCTTCATTTCTGGGTATTGCATGGGCAGTTGTGGGTTGGAGTTAATGTGGTTGGTGGGAAGAAGAGAGTTTTTGCACGATTTCTTATTTCTTAAGGTAGTAGGGGATTCGGCCGGACAGATTTGGATGCCTGTGATCCATTATTAAGTAATGAAAATACCCTCGATTGTATTAGAACCCACCCTTGTGTTGAAATGGTTATTTGTTTGTGTATTATTTAATTATTTTATTTATGTGAATCTATCATATGATTTGCGTATTAGCTATTATCTCATTCATACAGTATGATTGTGATCCATAGGTCGGTCGAAATGCCAATCCCATAAATCTTGAATGGAACAATTATAATCATATGTACTATTGTGCCTGATTATCACACTGTACCTCTGTCACATATCAATCATTCTTTCATATTGGTCTGGTCATTGTTGAAGCAACTCTGCATGACCAAATATTATTGAGCGTTGTCTAATTCAGCTGTCACGGCTGTATGTGCTTTGCAGTTTCTTTAACTGTCTCAAGGCTCCAACCAATCGGCACAAACTTACTCTCAGGTACCACATTCCTCAGTTCACTTCTATGAAGAACATACACTCTAATACAGGAGTGTCATTTCCCAGCAAACATGATTACACGATTATTTGCTTGTGGTACCAAGGGCCGGCCTAACAGTAACATGGTTCTAAGCATTTTTGTGCAGGAAGTGACTCCGGTCTAAACTTTAGGAATTCAATATCACGACAAAACACCAGAGCGGGTCTGTACTCTCTTGGAAAGAGCCGAGTAATATACAAAAGTAGGAAGGGGGCTCATGGGCCTCTTGGTTGAACATTTTCCACCATTAAAAAGGACGTTATGGAGAGGCTAACATGATCTGGTTTGATCACATCCTTGATTCTGTTAAGAAGAAAGACTCAACCCAATGGCCTGAGCCTCCAAACTAAGTTGAATCTGAATCAGAGTGGATCTTGGACTTGGCAGAGAAGCAAGTCAAGCACATTTATCAGATCTCCTCACACCATAGTTGACAAAAGAGCCTGATGTATCTGAGGTAGAACATTCACAACTTGTCACATTTAGTGACCTCGACCTGAGGGCATGCTCTTGTCACACGAATTCCTTGGGATTTTCTTGAGGGCGGCTAATTTTGATTTACATTTGGTGTCGGTCAAGAGAAACAGCTGAACAAACAATCTAAAGGAGGAGGTTCTTTTGGCATCTGAATTTTGGCACCTTGCCTGTGGATATTAGACTGCAAAACCCATGCCACCACTGTTTTTTATATGCAGTTTTGCAATGTTTGCATCATCTTCTTGTGTATGTTTAAGTTTGCATTTTTCGTTTCTTTTTTCCATTGAAATAAGAGGTTTATGAAGTGATGTTGAAGAACCCATCCTTTCTAGTATTCAACTTTAGGAAGCAATTGTCTTAACTTAATTGAATCTTTGTTACATAAAGGAAGGAGGTGATATTACTATGTGATTTAAGTTTTTCTACTGTCAAGGATAACTAAGCCTCTGTGTTGTATTGGAATACCTCCTGGAGGTTATCTGGTCTGGTCTAGCTTGGATGATCGAGCCTTTGAAGAGGAGCTTCAATTCTCCATGTTGTATGGTCTCAGGACTCTTTAAGGTGTGCGGAGCGTTTGAGGAGGAATGGTCTGTCAATTACATGGTAATTTAAAAGTTTTCTTCAACTAAAGTGGTGTTGTGACAATATGTTATGCAGTTTTTTCTAGCGATAGTACAGTCCAGAAAAATCCCCCTCTTGGGAGATTATTTGACCAAGATTACATTCAGCTACTGCAAAGGGAAGAGACTGAAAATACAGATAAAAGCTATTAATTTGAGGACGAAGAGCCAGAAGAAACCTTTATTCACGAGTCAAATACATTCAACCAAGTAACCTGGTAAGAGTGGGTACTAGTAAAGATGAGTTGGTATCTATCAGTAGTGTAGTACAGACGCATTATATTGGACAATGGCATCTCCTTTGTCATTGAACCAAACAGTGTGAGCAAGTGCATATCCTCGAGCGAAACGGAAAAATCCGCTTCCTCCAACAATTGGCATCTCCCTTACACTCTGGAAAACCGAGTTCTTACCCAGCACGCTAAGTGTACTACCATTATACGGACCTTCTAAAAAGGCAAAATTCAGTACCATGAGCAGACCAAGCTCGTCTTGTGCTGCAGATGCATATATACCTTGAGCCCTTCCTATGACTTTTGATGTCGGCTCAGGCCCTTGTGTCAGTGCATCATCCATCATCGTTGTAGTGCCAAAGCCCGTGCCAATAAATTTTTTAGGTCCAGCAATTTGCACAGCTGTTGGTTGGGTGCCGCTAATTATGTCATGGAAATAGAAGTGGAGGTTTGTCAGTTTCTCAGTGCCGTTCATTAGCACACTCTTGGCGAAACCATCAGAGTCTTCTCCATTAGCAAAGAAGGATGATATGAGAGTGATGTTGAACAAGAAGAAGGAGAAGAAGACATGGGCAGAAACCATTGGAGGAGTTGTTTACTAGTGCAAGGAGAGTGGGTTCTTTATAAAGTGATGGAAAAGAGGAGTGATTCACAGTGGGGCAACTGCAGATTATGTGAAGATAATATTTGCTTTTGGCTTTGCTTCTGAACCGCCCCATTCTGAATACTTTTTGTCATGGATTTCACTAAACTACTGCTGTTTGTCCTTCCTCTTTTATCAATGTGATTGCCTCACTTTGTAGAAGTATAATAATTAGGTGATCAACTCCCCTTCTTATTAGGAAATACCCTTAATTTTTTTTTTTTTTTTTGGAAAGATAGCTGAGTTTTAAGGATCGCTGAACCTTTATATAAATAAAACAAAAACAAACTCTCACAAGAAAAAGAATTCTAGTGAAAGCGAACTGCGAGAATTTGACATTAACTTCCTCTACTCCCCCCAAAAGTCTGTAATTAATATTGCGTTTGATGATGTTTTCACTACGTAATCATTGCATTTAGGTGCCATTAGTCACTATCCATGTGAAGTGCGAGAGTTTTCCAGTGGAACTATTACTTCAGGTACTAGAATGCATGGGCTTGACCCATAAAAGATGACAATATTGTGGTCCCGTCGTTTGTCCCCTGGTGGTGCTAGTATTTTGAAGGGATCTTAAAAGCTTGAAATTGAAATTAATTGATGGATGGCTTTAGGAAATTGAAGTCAACAGGTTTTTTTTTTTTTGAAAGGCAAGCAGGATTTTTATAGGATTTCAGAACCTGTGAGAACTGCGGTTTAAAAAAAAAAAAAAAAAAAAATTTAATGGCAGGGTGTACTCAGCAAAGGTGGTGGGGGCACATAGCCACCCACCCCTTTAAAACAAAACGACCCCTCCCCTCCCCCTTTTCTTCTTCTCTCTTTTCTTCTTTCTTTTTCTGTTCGTTCCAGCGAGAGACGCGGCGAGCTCCTCGCCATTTCTTCAGCGATTTTTCGGTTGTTTTGGTGGATTTTCTTCCCCAATCTCACCTCCTCCTCCTCCTCGTTTGGTAGCGATCAGACCGGAGTAGGGAGGGTTTCAGCGCGTTTTCGCCCATTCGGCGGGGTGGTTGCCGAATTTCTATTGCCTTTTTAGAATTTTCGTGGTCCCGCATTCGTGGTTTTGCGTGTTTGGAGCTTTGACTGGTAGGAATTGGGTTTTGAAAATCCATTCTGCCAGGTGAGTGGAACTATAATATTTATTTTGATAAAATAATTACTTGAAATCCTGAAATGAATTTTATAGTATACCGTCAATTGTGTAGAATTGAATCCAAATCTGAAATTCGTAGTTTTCAGATAATTCGAGGATTGTGTTAGTTATGTGTGAATGAATTATGCATTGGACTTTCGGAAAGCATGATACTTGAATGAAATCGAATAGTAATTTTGGTGGGATTATGCTTTGGTGTAATGACATGAGACTTGTATGCTTTGTTTTCGAGTTTGCATAGACTATCATGTTTTACCGTGGATTTTCGAGTCTTGAGCATGTATGATAAGCGACTCGAGTAAATTTATTGTGGTGATTTGGGTCATGTTGGGACCCTGGCATAGTCGTGGTTTTATAAAATTGCCGAATTGTTTATGATTGCACGTTTGTACATTTGGTTATGTACAGATTTGTCATTTGTGCATGTGGATAGTAGTATAAGTGTCTTTACCCCGCTATAATGCCTGTTGTGCCGATGCTTAGGAGCTTGCTCGCATCGAGAGTTGGATGGTGCTTGAGATGACTCGCACCTGACATTGTGGACGCTACTGCATGTGGCAAGCTTGCTGAGGTGCGGTGAGCTCCCGCACGCACTTGCCACTATAGAGTGCAGTAGGATGGGTCCCGGAGGACGTGCTTTGGAGATTACTCGCTTTCCCTCCCAGCGCGCTTGATTTTGATTATGTTAGGTTGGCCGTGTTAGGCCAGTCGTTCGGGATGTTTGAGGTTGTATCCTGGCAGATGGCACACCATTAGGATACAAACAAGCCCGAAGTGGTACTGGTGCACGTTGTGGGATGTGTCTGGGTGAGACACATTCGTAGGGTATGCGGATACCTACGATATGAGACACTTATACAGGATTTTACAGGATTTCTGATTTCAACTTCATTGCTATACCTAGGAGACTAGGAGGAATTATGAGATTGATTCATTTCCATTGCTTGATATTTACTATGTTTAAATCATGTGAAATGACCGGCATATATTGAAAACTTGTAGTTATTGTTGAATTTGAAATATGTGTGTTGTTGCTTGAACTTAGAAACATTATCCTTAGAGACACGGTGTGATTTAGACTTTAGAACTGGTTGTTTATTTATTGTTGTCTGGCATGAATTTTCCTTGTTTATTATTCCGTTATTTGTATTTAGTTCGCTCGCACCAGCTAGCTTTGTGCTTTGCTGACCCCGCAAGGGGTGTGCTTCTATTGGAGTGCAGGCAGTGTTGGAGTTCCTGCTGATCGTGGCGCGTAGGCCCCGATTTTCGTTGTAGGAGCGTTTTGTGCTTTTGGGTTGTGTCCACCCTGTACGGGTATGTTTTGCTTCCTCTGTGTTTCAGATGTACTATATTGTTAAACTAAATGTTTGTATATTGGTTTTGTCGCTATGACTCTGGCGGGGCGAATCAAATATATATCTATTTTGTTCAAATTTTAGCGTAGTTTTATTTCCGTTTGTTTATCGTATCAAGAGGGTGTTATATTATGATGTTGTGGTCGGTTACGATCCGCCTGTGTGCGTGGTAGTTCACGCATCGGCACGCTGCGATTTCCGTGGCGGGTCGGGGCGTGACAGAGCTTGGTATCAGAGCTATTGTTACCGGTTCACATAGAACGTCATCGTATACCACTTTCTTGAGTGGATTGGGTAGAGGAGTTAGGACTTTTGTTGTGTTGTTTGATGTATGGTATGTGTGTTTTCTTATTTTTTCGTAGAGGTTGTTTGGTGATGGCGCGTGGGCAGAGATCTCAGGGTGAGGGATCAGGCGCTGCAAGGGAGGATATCTCTCAGGCTTTTATGGAAATTATGACCCAGTTGGCACAGAGTGTGAGGCAAGGCAGTCAGTCAGAGGATCCGTTTACTCGGCGCAACAGGGATTTCGTCAGCTTGGGTGGTGAAAGGTTTGATGGTACTGGAGATTCTCTAGCTGCGGATCGGTGGATCCGTAAGGTAGAGCTCATATTTGAGAGGATGGTGCTGACACCTATACAGCGTACTGAGTTAGCAGCACACCATTTTGACGGAGAGGCTATGTATTGGTGGGATACAGTGAGGCAGAGCCGTGATGTGTCAGAGATGCAGTGGGATACATTTTGCCAGGTGTTTGAACAACATTTTGTTCCTGATTCTGCAAGAGCTGAGATAGTGGACAGGTTTCTACATTTACAGCAGGGTTCTAGATCAGTTTCTGAATACTTGTCAGAGTTTACACAGTTGAGCCGCTATGCCACTTATTTTATAGACACACCAGAGAAGAAGAACAGAAAATTTTTGAGTGGTCTGAACCCGTTTTTAAGGAAACAGTTGATGGTGATGATTGATCGTCCTTTTGATAGATTAGTGGATATCACTTTGAGTCAGGAGCGAGTGGACGCCGAGTGTAGACAGGAAACTTTGGTTCGACGAGCTAGAAGTTCAGAGCGCAGTCAGAGGTTTGGCCGAGAAAGTCAGATAATTGAGCAGGCACAACAGCCAGAGCGTGCCCTATCCAGCAGAGAGACCCTGGTAGAGGTGGACCAGTTAGGACTGGCAGAGACCGCAGAGGTGACAAACGTTCTCGAAGAGATCATCGACAACAGCAGCAACACACAACAGCAACAACAAAGACAGCCTAGGTGGGGTGGTCAGACAGGAAGTAGAAGCGGTTGTTTCACTTGTGGTCAGGAGGGACATATAGCCCGTGATTGTCCAAGAGGTCAGACAAATCGATGAGAGCATATAGTTTGTTATACTTGTGGACAATTGGGGCACTTTTCCAGGCTTTGTCCTCAGAATAGGGCTGGACCAGCACAGCAGAGGGCGCCTCAGGGACAGTTAGCGCCTGCGTCTAGTAGTGGTCAGAGAGTCCCTCTCCCAGCACCGCCTGTTCGCCTAGCAGCTATTCCCGGTCAGGGAAATGTTGAGGGTATGTTATTTTATTTATTTTTATTGTCGTTTTGTGTGTGCCAGTTGTAGTAAGATTGTGTTATGTGCATTATGCGTAGGAAAAATTGCATGTTAGTGTGTTGTTATGTGATTCAGGATACTTGTGTTGTGTGCCAGGTTTTGTGCATTCGTCGTCTTCCCTGTTGAGGGCTCTTTTCGATACAGGAGCATCTAGGTCTTTTATTTCTACACAGTTGGTTGTTAGAGACAACCTTGAGGTGGTGCCTTTGTCGGAGCCCTTGTGCGTTGTGTCTCCCTTGGGCAGTTCGGTTTGGTTGTGGGAGTTGTGTCCCAGTTTCGAGTTTTTCTTGTTGGGGTACAGCTTTGTGTTTGATTTTATTGTCTTGGGTTTCGAGGGCTATCAATTGATTCTAGGGATGGATTGGTTGTCCAGTCATCCGGTGATCATTGATTGCTTGCATAGGTCGGTGATGTTAGCGCCACCTGATGCTTCGCCTCGTGTGTTGGCTTGTGAGCCCGATTCGGTTTCGTTGATGTCGAGTTTTCTTAGCTCTCTTGAGATTTCTTGTCCCGACACCGGTTCTGCAGAGGTTGTGTGTGAGTTCCCTGATGTCTTTCAGGAGATTTCTGGTATCCCTCCACGTCGTGAGGTAGAGTTTCGGATTGACCTGGTTCCTGGTACTGCACCTATCTCTAAATCGGCGTACAGACTTGCACCTAAGCAATTGGAAGAGATGGAAGTACAGCTTGATGAGTTGCTTCGTAAGGGGTTTATTCGTCCGAGCAATTCACCTTGGGGAGCTCCAGCAATATTTGTATCCAAGAAGGATGGATCATTGAGGATGTGCATAGATTATCGAGATTTGAATAAAGTGACTATCAAGAATAAGTATCCATTGCCTCGAATTGATGATCTATTGGATCAGTTGAGGGGAGCCGTAGTGTTTTCACAGTTAGACTTGCAGTCTGGGTACCATCAGATGAGAGTTGAGGAACATTCCGTTCCAATTTCCGCTTTTCGGACCCGTTATGGCTTGTATGAGTTTCCAGTCATGCCATTTGGATTGACAAATGCACCAGCTTTCTTCATGGATTTGATGAATAGATTGTTCAGTCCGTACCTGGACAAGTTTGTGGTAATCTTCATTGATGATATCTTAGTGTACTCGAGGAGTTTAGAGGAGCACAGAGAACACCTTCGCATTGTTTTGCAGATACTTAGAGAAAATCAGTTGTATGCGAAGTTCAGTAAGTGTCACTTTTGGGAGCCTGAAGTTCGATTTCTTGGGCATGTTATTTCTAGTGGAGGTATTGCAGTGGACCCTGAGAAAGTCGAGGCAGTGAAGTCTTGGAGACGACCTAGTAGTGTGATAGAGATTCGTAGTTTTCTGGGTTTGGCTGGTTATTACCGACGGTTTATTGAGAAATTTTCTTTGATTGCGGCACCACTCACTCAGTTAACTAGAAAGAATGTTCCTTTTGCATGGTCAGAAAAGTGTGAAGAAGCCTTTGAAACTTTGAAGCTTCAGTTGACTTCCGCACCAGTGTTGACTATTCCGACACCTGGTAGTCGACTGGTGGTATTTACTGATACTTGCGGTACAGGATTGGGTGGAGTGTTGATGCAAGGCAAGAAGGTCGTAGCCTATGCGTCTCGACAGTTAAAACCACACGAGCGAAAATATCCGACACATGATTTAGAGTTGGCAGCCGTAGTCTTTGCTTTGAAAATCTGGAGACATTATCTGTATGGTGAGAGGTTTGAGTTGTTCACAGATCACAAGAGTTTGAAGTACTTATTCACTCAGAGGGAGTTGAATATGAGGCAACAACGATGGGTTGATTTCCTTAGCAGCTATGACTTCGAGATACAGTATCAGCCTGGTAGGGCCAATGTGGTTGCAGATGCCTTGAGTAGGCGACATGTAGTGATGGCAACCATGATGATTCAGGAGTACCGAACACTGGAGACATTAGCTTCATTTGCAGTTCAGCCTACTTTCAGTACAGAGGGCAGCATGATAGCGGGTTTAGCAGTTTATCCGTCGTTGATCAGTAGAGTGGTGGAGAGACAGACCTCTGATCCAGTGATTACGAGGCAGATAGCAGATTTGGTAGTGGACACATTGGATGAGTGCCCTACCGATTGGTCAGTGGGTTCAGATGGAGGGTTGCGATTTCGTGGGCGGCTTTGTGTTCCGTCTGATGAGGAGTTGCGAAGAGATATCTTACAGGAAGCTCATAGATCTCGTTTCACCATTCATCCCGGTGGAACGAAGATGTATCAAGATTTGAGACGTTCTTTCTGGTGGCATGGCATGAAGAAAGACATTGGAGAGTTTGTGACACGGTGTGCGACTTGTCAGCAGGTGAAAGCCGAGCATCAGAGACCGTCTGGGTTATTGCATCCATTGGATATCCCGACGTGGAAGTGGGAGTATATCACTATGGATTTCATCGATGGACTTCCACGGTCGAGGAAAGGTAATGAGTCGATATGGGTCATTGTTGATCGGTTGACGAAGTGTGCACATTTCATTCCTGTTAGTATGAATCGGACGGCAGACAGTCTAGCGGTATTGTTCATTCGGGAGATAGTTCGCCTTCATGGGTCGCCTGTTTCGATTGTATCCGACAGAGATCCGCTTTTCACAGCCCACTTCTAGCAGAGCTTTCAGCAAGCTATGGGTACTAGATTGGACATGAGTACAGCTTATCATCCACAGACAGATGGCCAATCTGAGCGAGTGAATCAGGTAGTGGAAGACATGCTTAGAGCATGCATTTTAGACTTTGGGGGCAGTTGGGAAGATCACCTACCGTTATGCGAGTTTGCGTACAACAACAGCTACCACGTAAGTATTGGCATGGCACCGTTTGAGGCACTCTATGGACGACCGTGTAGGTCCCCTGTTTGTTGGGCAGAGATTGGAGAGTCAGTTGTGATGGGGCCGGATGTGATCAGAGAAATTACTGAGGTATGTAGGGCCATATGAGATTACTGAGAGTCAGTTGTGTTAGGTTTCGAAGTCGTGGGAAACTTGCACCGAGGTATGTAGGGCCATATGAGATTACTGAGAGGATTGGACCAGTGGCCTACAGATTGGCTTTGCCGCAGAGTATGTCAGGTATCCACGACGTGTTTCACGTATCCATGTTGCGGAAGTGTTTGGCAGATCCATCACAGATTATAGAGCCTGCTGAAGTAGAGATTGCGGATGAGTTGACGTATCCAGTGAGGCCAGTAGCCATTGTTGATGATGATGTGAAACAACTTCGTCGGAGGATAGTGAAGTTAGTGAAGGTTCAGTGGAGCCACCGAGCGGGTGACGTGACTTGGGAACTGGAGGACCAGATGAGACAGAAATACCCTGAGCTTTTTGCCTAGGTTTTCTTGTCGTGGCTTTTGTCCGATCTCGAGGACGAGATCTCTTTTAAGGTGTGTATGATGTGAGAACTGCGGTTTAAAAAAAAAAAATTTAATGGCAGGGTGTACTCAGCAAAGGTGGTGGGGGCACATAGCCACCCACCCCTTTAAAACAAAACGACCCCTCCCCTCCCCCTTTTCTTCTTCTCTCTTTTCTTCTTCTCTCTTTTCTTCTTTCTTTTTCTGTTCGTTCCAGCGAGAGACGCGGCGAGCTCCTCGCCATTTCTTCAACGATTTTTCGGTGGTTTTGGTGGATTTTCTTCCCCAATCTCACCTCCTCCTCCTCCTCGTTTGGTAGGGATCAGACCGGAGTAGGGAGGGTTTCAGCGCGTTTTCGCCCATTCGGTGGGGTGGTTGCCGAATTTCTATTGCCTTTTTAGAATTTTCGTGGTCCCGCATTCGTGGTTTTGCGTGTTTGGAGCTTTGACTGGTAGGAATTGGGTTTTGAAAATCCATTCTGCCAGGTGAGTGGAACTATAATATTTATTTTGATAAAATAATTACTTGAAATCCTGAAATGAATTTTTATAGTATACCGTCAATTGTGTAGAATTGAATCCAAATCTGAAATTCGGAGTTTTCAGATAATTCGAGGATTGTGTTAGTTATGTGTGAATGAATTATGCATTGGACTTTCGGAAAGCATGATACTTGAATGAAATCGAATAGTAATTTTGGTGGGATTATGCTTTGGTGTAATGACATGAGACTTGTATGCTTTGTTTTCGAGTTTGCATAGACTATCATGTTTTACCGTAGATTTTTGAGTCTTGAGCATGTATGATAAGCGACTCGAGTAAATTTATTGTGGTGATTTGGGTCATGTTGGGACCCTGGCATAGTCGTGGTTTTATAAAATTGCCGAATTGTTTATGATTGCACGTTTGTACATTTGGTTATGTACAGATTTGTCATTTGTGCATGTGGATAGTAGTATAAGTGTCTTTACCCCGCTATAATGCCTGTTGTGCCGATGCTTAGGAGCTTGCTCGCATCGAGAGTTGGATGGTGCTTGAGATGACTCGCACCTGACATTGTGGGCGCTACTGCATGTGGCAAGCTTGCTGAGGTGCGGTGAGCTCCCGCACGCACTTGCCACTATAGAGTGCAGTAGGACGGGTCCCGGAGGACGTGCTTTGGAGATTATTCGCTTTCCCTCCCAGCGCGCTTGATTTTGATTATATTAGGTTGGCCGTGTTAGGCCAGTCGTTCGGGATGTTTGAGGTTGTATCCTGGCAGATGGCACCCCATTAGGATACAAACAAGCCCGAAGTGGTACTGGTGCACGTTGTGGGATGTGTCTGGGTGAGACACATTCGTAGGGTATGCGGATACCTACGATATGAGACACTTATACAGGATTTTACAGGATTTCTGATTTCAACTTCATTGCTATACCTAGGAGACTAGGAGGAATTATGAGATTGATTCATTTCCATTGCTTGATATTTACTATGTTTAAATCATGTGGAATGACCGGCATATATTGAAAACTTGTAGTTATTGTTGAATTTGAAATATGTGTGTTGTTGCTTGAACTTAGAAACATTATCCTTAGAGACACGGTGTGATTTAGACTTTAGAACTGGTTGTTTATTTATTGTTGTCTGGCATGAATTTTCCTTGTTTATTATTCCGTTATTTGTATTTAGTTCGCTCGCACCAGCTAGCTTTGTGCTTTGCTGACCCCGCAAGGGGTGTGCTTCTATTGGAGTGCAGGCAGTGTTGGAGTTCCTGCTGATCGTGGCGCGTAGGCCCCGATTTTCGTTGTAGGAGCGTTTTGTGCTTTTGGGTTGTGTCCACCCTGTACGGGTATGTTTTGCTTCCTCTGTGTTTCAGATGTACTATATTGTTAAACTAAATGTTTGTATACTGGTTTTGTCGCTATGACTCTGGCGGGGCGAATCAAATATATATCTATTTTGTTCAAATTTTAGCGTAGTTTTATTTCCGTTTGTTTATCGTATCAAGAGGGTGTTATATTATGATGTTGTGGTCGGTTACGATCCGCCTGTGTGCGTGGTAGTTCACGCATCGGCACGCTGCGATTCCCGTGGCGGGTCGGGGCGTGACAGAACCCATAAAAATGCCGCAAGCTGAGTTTGAACTCATGATCTAGTGGTACCATCCGTCAAGCTCTAACCATTGAGCTGTCATGCCATTGGCCCACAGGTTGGTTCTTAGCTCGTTACAAGAAGTGACATATTTGATGGGTTTAGTATCTGCAGAAGTTTTGGTCTATTCAGTATTAGAGGTGCAATTTGATTCTATCTTCGGGGGTTTTGGTGCTTTAAAGGAGCTTTTAGTGTTCATTTGTGTGGTGTGGGGAAAAATGATCCTCCTTGAGGTGTGCTGGAGTGTTCATTAGAGGTATTGTGTGTCTGCTACTTGAAAATTTAAAATGCTTAAATTAGGGGTGTTTACTTGAGATATAAAGATAAAATTCTTAACAGGAAGAGACCAAACCCACACAAATAAAAGCCTTCCTTAACTTGAGGACACAAAATAGGCAAAAAAACCTCTCCACGACAAGAGTCAAATTCAGGTTACAAATAACATTAACTATGATAACCATCCATGGTAAGTAGTAGTAGTAGACTAGTAGAAAAAGATGAGATGGTATCTATCTCTCAGTAATGAAGCACGGACACATTATATTGGACAACAGCATCTCCTTTGTTATTGAACCATACAGTGTGAGCAAGTGCGTATCCACGAGCGAAGCGGAAAAGTCCGCTTCCTCCGACAATTGGCATCTCTCTTACGTTATTCATAACTGGGTTTCTCCCCAACACACTGAGTGTGCTTCCATTGTATTTTCTTTCCAAGAAGACGAAATTCAGTACCATGAGTAAACCAAACTCTTCTTGCCCTGCAGCTGCATATATACCTTGAGCTCTTCCTATGACCTTTGACGTGCGCTTAGGCCCTGCTGTCAACGCATCATCCATCATCATCGTGGCTCCAAAACCCGATTTGCTAACTTTTGCAGGTCCGGCAATCTGCACTACTGTGGGTTTGGGACCACTGACGATGTCATGGAAATAGAAGTGTAGTCGAGTCAGCTTCTCAGTTCGTTTCATGAGCACACTCTCGGCAAACTGGTCAGAGCTTTCTCCACCAGAGAGAACGATGAAACTGGCAAAGAAGAAGGTGAAGATTACAAGAGGAGAAGCCATTTGGTTTTGTTGGAGGATATATGTCTACTCTCCAATAGCTAGTGGTGCTGATGAAAATGGTGCAAAGAAGAGTCCTTTATAAAGAGATGGAAAAAGTGGAGGTGATTGATAGTTCTTTGGAGTGGTAGATGAGCTTGTGGAAGACATTATTAGTTTGTACGTTTGGTCCTAAACTGACCATTCTAAAGACTTTCATCATTTCTTCTTTTCTGGGTTGGGACTTGGGAGTGTCTACTACTCCATAGGAATTCTCTAGTCCTAGTCTGAACTCTTGACAATGAGTTACATGGGAGATTTGACCCACATAAACGGAAACAGAAATTAGGTAATCAACTCCCTGTTTTATTAGGAGAACCCCCTTTAATTTTGGCATAAACTGCCTCAGCTCCAGCGGCATTTGGTGTCGGTGGCGATGAAGTTCGCAGTACGTTCTGCTATTGCAATTTTGGGGAACTGTTACTTCACCGTATTATTTACTGCATGACTTCTCCCCTGCTGGTATTTCTAATTGATCTTAAAAGTCTCAAAGTGAGGTTGATTGTTGACTTTTATCTTTTTGTAAAAGCTCATGAAATCTTTGAAGTGAGAGGCTTAGCTCCTGTGGCCTCATTTTTTGACTTAACTGAGTCAAACTTATTGGATTCTTACAGAAATTATAGAAAAAAGTAAAACTATTTTTCTTCGCAGCCATGAAAGGAATAACTTTCTGCATACGAGTCTATGATCATGTCACCCTACTTGAAATTAAGTAATATGATCTGCTTCACCTAACGTATCATGTACAATTGAGTTGAGAAAAGAAAAAAAAATGATCTCCACGCGTCTTTGAAACTCAACAATTCTTTCTACGCATGTTATGAAGTTTAATATTGAATACTATTAATTAAAGTAAATGGCCAGATGGTAAGCATCAGCTATTAGCATATTTCACTGGTTTGTTGTTTTGTTAATTAAATAAAATGGAAGATTAAGTTAGTTGATAGGAATTTGTTGTGGTGGGTTGGTATGGTATCGAGATATTGATATACTTTCTGGTATTGTTGTTGGGGGGGTGATGGTAATGATGGATGGTGCAAGAAATAGAAGAGGAGAGAGCATGCTTGCTTCTTCAATACAAAGTTTTGGTTCCAGTTTCCACTATGGAAAAGAAATCAAAAGTTTCCCTACGCATGACTTGCAAAGATGGCCAAAAATGAAGAGAACTTGTGTATGTCATACCATAAAACTATTGGTTCCACTTTCCATATAATATTGGTCATTTTCAGCCTTGTGCTTTTTCTAGAAAGAAAGGATTATTCCATGCCAACTATGTTTTACAGCTTTGTGCAGGGTGCGCATCGCATTCCGCAATTTCGAATTTGTCCTGTCCTGATTTTTTTGGGTTTTTTTGAAATTGACCAAACTCATTCTGATTCCGTTCTGTCCCGATATAGAGTGGGATAAGATCGGGATGAAGATTTCAATCACGTCCCCGAATTTATTTATTTAATATTTATTATTATTAATTTTAATCAAAATACTCTTCTAAATTAAAGTTTATAATGTGTTGAAATTAAATCAATGTAAGATGAAATTCTATATGAAATCTAAATGAATTGAGTCATTAATTATAAATGAAATTTAATATTTTATTGTCTTTAAAAATTTTTAATATTTATTTATTTAATATCTATTATTATTTATGATGTAAGTCATTTGTATATAAATTTAACATTATTGGTGTGTCAGTATTGTGAGATAAAACTTTTTATTATTATTTTTTATTGAAAGACGTCCCGTCCCGATCTCATTTGAGATGGGACGAGATCGGGATGAGGTCTATCTCGTCCCGATCCCAAATAAACGGGATGAATTCAGTTTGAGCATTTGACGTGTCCTCTAGTTCTCCATTGTCGCATGGCCTAATGACCACCATCTCTTTGGATTTTGAAGGGAGACGACACTTAATGTAAAGTTAAGGACTTTGTCGTTCCCCACGGACGGCGCCAAACTGATGCAATCATTTTTCGCTCTCTACTTTGACCTAGTTCATGCTGACCTGCACGAGTAATGCACGATAGCCACAGACCACCGTTGTGGTGGTCGATGACACTCCGTTACTAAAGTCAGACAGAGATCTGATGAAGGTGTCATGCTATAACAGGGAATTTGTTGTGTACCTTAGCTTACCAACCTCGTGTCTTATTTATAATGCAATGAGTCATGTTTTTCTACCAGGCCATCGTATGCGTAGCTTAAGAAGGAGATCATCGCGGAGATCTTTCTCTAATTAGGAGTCGTACTATAGGAGGGAAATTCTCTGTTAGCTCTGTACTCCTAAATACTTGGGAGATAGTTTCCAATGCGAGAGTAACCATTGAAGGGAGTTTTTCTATGTGGATTGTACTCTGATATTTGCTACCCGAATGAAGACAAAAAACAGATGTAGTTGTCCATCCAAAGCTGATCCTTGAGATATTTGCTGTAATAGAACTTATGAGTATTGAGAATAGTTGTACTTGGGCCGGTTCAGTGTTAGATTGATGTTGGAACTCATATTTCTTCGAAATCATCATGACAGGTGTGTGGTTTAGAGGTGTAACCATTTTTGTGTATCATCATTGACATTATCAGAATCTGTCAAAGAATAATCACTGAAGCATAATTGGACGATTGTTGAGAGGGAGGTGTATGACGAACACATGTGAAAGGTAATAAGAGCTCATCAAAGACCGTAAAATGGTCAAAATTTATTAATATTGTTGGGGTTCTCATCTAGCTTCATGGTCGTGCTTATTTATAAACATGTAATTTTCTCATAGCTATCTCCCAACCATCCTCCTCCACATTCTTGCTTGACCCTGACTTTTCTGCGTTGGTTGCTTTGAAAGATTTTACAACCATTCTCTTGTGCATATACAAATTTCCCAAGCATTTCATAGTTTTAAGGTCCCGTTTACACTGGCTGAAGTGAACTTTACATTTTACAAAATTCATAAATAGTAGACACACATTGCAAATTTTGTTTCTACAACATCAATAAACTTTGGTAAAAAAAATTTCATTATGTCATGTTATGAAATTCAGAAAAGGGACTAAATTTTTTTTTTTTTCAATTTTTATAATTAATTAATTAATTCTACTTGAAGACATTTTTGTAATTCTTAATGTTTGGAAGAGACATTTTATAATTTGACTGCACAGAGGAGCAAATATATAGTTTTTGAATATTTAGAATACAACCGGTAATGCCTGAAGACTAATTACATTTGTAAACTTGTGATGTTGAAGGCTTGGAGAGCCAGGAGAGGCAATAAATAATTCATAATTGTGCTTGAGGACCTATTTATAGCTTTACAAATTTTTTTGTGGGACTTGTAATATTGTAAGAGTGACATCACTTTTAACTAATGTTCAATAGTCCATTTTCATTTTAAAGAATCGAACGTAAACCCTAGATGATATTTGACCACTACAATTTGCTAGCAAAAGAAAGAAAAAAAAAGTGAGGTTAAAAAATCAGATTTTGCAATTAAGATGGTGTGGCATCGTTACTGACGATTTTTTACAACCTCAAGATACACATAAACACTTTAGATATTTCATCATTATTACAAAATCACAACACATCATTCTGATACAAAAACCCGATTTACTAGTATTTTTAAAATAAAAATGCAAAATACATATCAGCACATGCCCAGTGGTGAAGTTAAATGATGCATTGGCCCATAATTTGATTGAGGTACTCATTCCCCTCTAAATGTTAAAATTTGTTTTTCAGCTCTACATAGAAAACGTAATATTGTGATGAATGAGATTTTCGATGTGAACTGTTTATATTTTGTGCCCCTTATTGAGATGTGATTTTTCATTTACAAATTTGCATTCGAAAATACTTGGGAATTAGAATTTTGCAACCACGTTGACGTGACACAACCTGCAAGGATGATGTAATCCTTGAGATGGAAAATTCTAAATGGCGACAAAATGGGCGAGGGGGTGAGTGTGACCGCTCATTTCCCTTGAGATGCATGCCTGTGTTTTTGAGATGCACAGCCTCACGAATTTCAAAGGAGATAAGTGGCAATACCCACCCCCTCGCCCCTTTCCTTGACGACTAGAAGCTCTCCCTTGAGATACATTACACATTCCCAAGATCAAGTCATATCACCATAGTTGTAAAATTTTGGTTCCCTAACAACTTTCATTTGCATTATTTATAAAATCTCCAAATCTTACAAAATAAATATTCACCCATGAAATGGTCAATTACACTTCTTTAATAACTTTTCTAAAGAGCCTTTCAAAAAAAAAAAAAAAAAAAAAAACTTTTCTAAAGAGCATGGCCTGGCTCTATATAAAAACTGTTTCTCTAATTGTCCCCTAAAATATAAAAAAATAATTAAAGCACATTCATTCTCTACTGAATATACTGCCAAAACATATAAATTTAAAAAGTAAAAAAAAATTAAAATTCAGCACTGAATCTTATCTTAAATGTCTAAAGTTTATTTTAAAACTGTTCAAATCTTCAAGGTAAAGTTTTAAACAACCCTCTATAGTATAGATAAACGGATCAATATATAAACATTTTCAAAGAGCATATGAAATTTTGAGACTACATGTTAATGTGTTTTAAGTTTAAATTCGATTGGACAAATAGTCCTTGAGATAAGGACAAGGTCTGACCTTCTTTTAAATGAACTAGGCTTTTCATTGAGACGTAGAGCTAAAACTTTCAGAATACCTATAAATTAATGTCACGCTCCGATTTTTAAATAATATAAATTGATAAATTGTCCAAAAATTAAGGCACGTCAGAAACAAATTAAATGACGTACAATCATACGGCAAAAAACAAATTAATAAACTACCTCAATATTCTTCCTCTAAAAATGAGGTCCACAACGAATAAATGAAAATTACAATAATCAACTCCCAAAATAAGTATCTGACAAAATTGAGCATTTATATCTAAACCCTACATCTGATTACCTAGGAATAATAATAATAAAGATCTAAAAAAAATAAAATGTGTCGACTCATCAGCTATCGCCACGCAGCTACTATCCTTCCTTACGCTCCAATTACCCTTGATGGTTCTCTGGGGCTACGCTCATTAAGAACGTACTCAAATTTGTAAAACAATACAAAATTTGGGTCAGTATAATCATACTGATGTGAGAAAACTTACAAATCAAGACAATTAAATATAAAAGGACAAAATGCAAATTTCACCTTAAGGAAGACAAGTAGTTCTCGAATGAGCTGTTAGTTTTTTTCCTCAAGGCTAACCAAGTACAAGCTAAAATAATCTATAAACAATTTCATGGCATGCTCAATTCAATGGTTTTATTTAATTATTTATTTTTGTTTTCTAATTCTTGGTTTCTTTTCCACAATCGCACTCTCCTCCTGTGCCGAACACACTTCACCCAAGTGTGCCTCCTTGCCTTCAAAACCACTCGGAGTGTACATGTTCCAAGTGGAGTGCCATATCGAGGAACATGTCATCTTACCCGAAGTTCAATCCATGGCAAACATCTCCTAAATCTACACGTACAACTGAACTCACATAGAACGGTGCACCGATATGCAAGCAAGTCTGCATACCCATAATTTATATCACACATATACAAGCAAGTCTGTATACAAAAATAATTTTTTTTTCGGAGTTGTGGAAAAGAGCTTAAATTTCAATTAAGTATCAAATGTAATTTACTATCACTTCAAGAAAATAAACTAATATGTACAAGCAATAAGAAATGATATTCCTCTTTGTCCAAAATTTAATACATGGCCAAAAATAAATACAAAGATTTTCATAAAAAAGTGGACCAATAGACCAATACATACAGCTCAGGGTGATATATATTATGAATTCTCATCAATCTTTGTATAGATTTAACTTTTAAACATACGAATTGAAAAGGTGAGGATGACTATTTCCCAGTTGTTGGTGCACTTAGTCTTTGAGTGCTATATAAGTGCATGGATATAATTGTTTAACAACAACAACAATCAAAGCAAACCCTATAAAAAAAATAACCACAATGCCACCAAGTGCTTAGTGACTTTATCTAGGAAACTTTCTATGATTATTGAGCTAAACCTGTTTACTTTTATTGTTTCTATAGCAAATAATCAATTGCCAATGGATTACGCCATACCCTAATGTGTTTGAGCTTTTTACTCCAAAATTTATTTGAATTTGTACTCTAGCAGAAAACAAAGGTATAATGTGTTCAGTTACAAGATTCGATGTCAAGTGTAAGAAGCAGGACACCTTGAAACAAGGAGGGGGTCAACCAGATGTCATGCTTAACAGGCTTAAAGTGCGATGCATATTCAGTCTTTTCATTGTTTGACTAAAGCTATATTAGAAACAGATGCATAAAAATATTGTGAACTTAGGGGAGTAGGATTTGGTTGTATTTACAGATATAATTGGTTCCATCAAAATAGTCTTAAGGATGAGTATGCTTTATATTGTGGTTAAAAGACAAAAGTCATGCAACGCAGCAAGATTTCTCATAGCATATGTTAGCATTAGCTTTCCTACATCACATCATATGCAAAAAAAAAAAAAAAAAACCCTTTCCCAATAGATTTAATGTCTAAATCATATTCAGTTTGTCTAGGGAATCATATTAACATTGGAAAATGTTGAAGGGGGATAGAGTTTTACTCACCAATATTTTTCTTTGCAAGATTCCAAAGTTCTTCTTTCAGTGCCTCCCACTTTTCAACGCAAGTTTTTTTTTTTTTTTTTTTTTTTTTGTGTGTGTAAAGAGGAAAAAAAGCTAGGGTTTCTTTTTAAATGATTTTTTTAGGGTTTCATTAGCTAAATACAACCATCCCTTATCTATTACCCACCACAAGCCTAAACTTAGGTTCTAAATTAAAATCATAAAATATAATTATTTGTAACTATTACCAATTAATAATTACTACCAATAAATAAATATTATTAACTTCTAAAATAATAAAAGTATATTGGTAAGTAAATTGGGTGGGTATTACAATATACGCACCTTAAAATAATCTCGTCCCGAGATTCGGTAGGATAAGGATTAGGCGAATAATTCTGGGTGCATATGCTTTACTTTGTTCTCCAACTCCCAGGTGACATCGTTCTCCTTTTTACTCCACTGAACTTCGACCAAGTTGACTTTCTTACATCATAGTTGCTTCACGTCACGATCAATTATCCTCACCGGCCCAACTGTATAGGTCAAATCCTCATTCAGTTCAAGTTATAGGTTGAACAATATGAGTTGGGTCTTTCACACATTTTCTCAACATCGAGAGATGAAAGACACTATGGATCATCGACAAACTGGGCGGCAACGCAAGCTTGTAAGCTAAGTGACCAATACATCTGACAATCTCAAATGACCCAATATACCGCGGGCTCAACTTCCCTTTCTTGCCAAATCTCATCACACCTCGCATATATATAGCACATCACCATCCCAGTACAACACACATAACTTAAGTTGTTTGAAAACCATCCACTAATTCCTAGTTAGCACCAAATAAATCAACATTCTCAATCAAACATTCGGGGATATTTAATCAACATAGCAACAACCTATGTTTCTATTTAATAAACATAACAACAAATATAGAATTCAACAGCTACCCTTCTTTCTTTGGAAAACAATTAATTTCAGCAATCTATCAGTGGCACATTCTCTTTTCTGATCCATACAACCCGTTTATCACTCAAACATTGCCACAAGTGCACCACCTTTGACATCAACCTCGTAACCTCAAACGCCATAACTCCTATAACTGCCTTCTCCTACTTCAAGTCCACACTATGACTCCATAGATGCGACTAATAATTTCTCCAATACAAATGATACCACCCGACTAGCTGATCCAAAATCACGCAGTAAACAGTGAGATTCTTCACTCACAAATTCAAAGCACATAATACAACCTCTACATAGTACAATCTACTATGCCATTCACTACAAATAACGTAAATCATTCCCATCCTATATGATGCCACCCCTTTCCCAAATAAGTAAAAAAAAACATCCACTCAAACAAAACTAAGGAAATGGAACCAAACTAGCCAAACCCACACTTCATGATCAAATAAGGAGATAGAGTGAAATCAAGACAATTTATTTGGCATTCAATCACAAATCCACATTAATCCAGAAAGAAAGGCAGATCTGACAATATTAATATTGAACAACATATAAATTATTCCGCGAAAATGAAAGTCGCATGTAACACTATGATTACTGTAATACCCGCCTAATTAAATAAATATAATTTTTTTTATTTATTAATTGTGGCATATGTTGTAATCTCATTTATTGGGAAAAAGATTTTTGTTTGCCATGGTTAAATAGGATAAGGTGTGTGTGTGTATTTCGCAAAAAATTTGTAAACCCTAATATTGATGGATTGTTACCTAATTGTATTTGGGCTTTTATTTAACTAATGATTAGGGTTTTATTTTGTGAAAAAGGGTGGGTGCATTCGAAAGTTCGGTGGGGGCGAATAGCCACCCACCATATAAAAAAAAAAACCTTTTGCTTCCTCCTTTTCTTTTCTCATTTTCCTTCTCCTTTTCCTTTTCTTTTCTTTTCCTTTTTTCTTTTGTTGCATTTCGATGGCAGCGATGGGGAATGGCGTGATGAAGATGAAGGAAGGGGCTGTGACTGATTGGCAGAGAGATGCGATAAGAGAGGTGGCGATGTGTTTGTGGGTGTCGAGATATTGGCTGGATTGGCGGTGGTTGGTTGCGAGAGATGTGGGAAAGAAAAGAAGACAAGATCGTGATGTGGATGAGGGCTAGTAATGGAGAAAGGAAGAAGGCGATATGGTGAGACGATGAGAATAGGAGGAAGAAGGTCGCGAGGTTGTTGGGCAAAAAGTAAGTTGTTAAGGCTGATCTCTGTGGCAGATGATTGGCTGTGTTAGTTTCTGAACAAGAAAGAGACAATGAGATGGTTGATTATGTGGGTGGTCAAGATGAAGATGTAAGAAGAGAGGATAAAATAGAGGTGGATAAGCTAGAAGAAGTGGTAGTGCGTGGTGGTGGAGGCGTTGTTGTCTGAATGGTGGTGGTGGTGTTATTGTTTAGTGATGTTGGAGGTGTTGTTTGCAGTGGGTTTTGAAGGGTTGATTGCAGGGTGTTCAAGGACTATTCCAGTGAGTGAAAGAAGAGTTGTTCCAGGCTGTTTAAAGGGCCGAGTGCAGGCTGTTTACTGTTTCGATTGCAAGGTGAGTTTTTCTTCATTTTCCTTTTTAGGTTTTTGTATGAATTGAGAACGCGGAGTGATGATGACCCAATTTCTCTGTTTTTGTTTATTTATGACGTTTGTTTGAGGTTTCTTTTCCTTCATTTTTTGTTTTTGTCCCATACATGTTTGATGAAATGCGCCACTGAAATGAATGAACTCACAAATTTCGATAATATGGGTTTCAAAACTACCAAAGTGATTTGTTCTTACAAATTTGCCAATACAATGTGTGTTGTTTGTTTGATTGCAAATGTTAGTTGGCAAGTTTTACTGCTTGTATTTTGTTGCATTAGCAACAAAGTTGAGAAGTTTCATTTCTTTTGGAGCTCACCGTAAATATATTTCTGATTGTTTACATGTGTACAGATGCTGTATGCCATATGGAGATGTGACTTTCTTGGCAAAGTTGTTAAGTATGATTAAATCATGAGATAGTCATTTTTGGGTTTAGATACATCTGTTAAGATATACATGATGAACCCCGTCATCATTTAGATTGGAACAGGGGATTGAGCTTAAGTTTATTGGTTTAAACTACTAGTTGGTTTGCAATTCCACTCAAGACAAGTTTAGAAGAACCATTTTTTTTAAGTAAGCTTTCGTGGACTGGTGATTATATATGTTGAATTTTTGCTGCTCATTACATGGTTATGTGTTATACTATAAACTAACATATTATATATGCATGAATAACTAATGAACATAATTTGATATAAGTAGATCCTTTCACTACATGAATGGATCACATACATATTTTATTCTACTTTAATTGTAATTTTTTTTAATACTAAGAAGTATTATGGGGTTGCACTCGCATTCCAGCCAATTTATATTTATTAAATAAATATTATATATTGGTTGGAATTTAACTGAGCACTTGTTTTAGCTTGAGTATTTGTATTGTTATGCAAATTGGTGTGCATATTGTTTTCCATATGATGCAAAGAGATGAGATATGTGAATTGACAATGTGTCAAATATTTCTTGTTCCCCAAAAGAATGGTGGATACTGTGGTTGATTTACTTATAGTTGACAAAGTGTCACCATAAAAGAGTTGAGTTTTAGTTGATATTTTTTATGCTCTTTTCCACAACTCCGAAGAGAAAAAAATGTGAAAAGAAAAGAAATTTTGTATACAGACTTACTTGTATACGTGTGATATTATTATGGGTATGCAGACTTGCTTGCATATCGGTGCACCGTTTCATGTGTGTTCGGTTGTACGTGTAGATTTAGGAAGAGTACTTGCCAGTGATCGAACTTCGGGTGAGATGACATGACACTCGAGGTGGCACCCCACTTGGGTCATGTACGCTCCGAGTGGCTTCGATGGCAAGGGAGGCACACTTGGGTGAGGTGTGTTCGGCACATGGAGGATAGTGCGATTGTGGAAAAGAAGTGAGATTTCTTTTTTTGGTGTATATATGTGCATGATTACCTTAAATGAAGAAACTAAATGCTCATTCGACCATTGAATGAGAACTACCTATCTTCCTAAAGGTAGAAAATGTGTTTTGTTAATATTTCAATAATAGTCTAATATAATTATGAATTGTATTGTTGTTGCATTTATGAGGATTGATAACTCATAAATTTTATTTATTAGTAATAAATAATGCATATTTATTTATTAGGATGATGGCACCTTTGCCTCATTGAGGAACTACCTATTGGTGTGATGTTGTTGTTTGTGTTTAGCTTGATGTTTATCACGCATGATTTTATTGATTTTTGGATGAAGATTTCTCACACCAGCTTTATTGCTGACCCAATTGAGTTTTTGCTTCTTGGGTACATTCCTTTGGAATGTAGCCGATTAGCCTTTCAGGTTTAGAGATTTTGAGCTGCATTACTGGAGTTCCGCTAGTAAGCTAGCCATGCCAGTCTTCTCCGGGTTAGATTTTTATTTGTTTCAGATGTTTAGTAGTTGCTGCTATTTGTTTATGTTATTATTGAATTTTTCACGTTCCGAGTTTTGGGGGAAACAGATAATCCTATGTGAATTTTAGGATTTTCGTTTTCTTCGAAGATCGGGGCGTGACAATTACTAATAATGCCAAAGCTGTTGTACAATGCCTTCTTGGTATATGAAGCACATACTCTAAAAAATCTTTTATTAAGAGGTTCATCACCCATCCACACTTCCTGTCAGAAATTCACTGTCACCATAACACCAAGCCCTTTCAATGCCTCAGAAGAGACCCATCTTAATACTTATGAAGTAAATTACAACACAATCTATCATACTTACCCAAATCTCTATTTCACCCTTGAGCCATCACACTTTTGACGATGCCCTCCATACAAATAACGGCTACGCCCTTAAATGATGAATTTACAAAGTATTACTGTGAAACTTGAAATACTTCCAAATTTTATGCTCAGTGTTCGAATCCTAAAAAGCACCAACATACATAAG